>CATIWT010000010.1:0-126000 GCA_949699075.1 Asteroscopus sphinx | reverse complement strand
AGCGTGCTGCGCGTCGCCGCCGACATGCTGGACGACGTGCCCGCCGGGGACCCCAGGTAACACGCGCGCTGCTGGGCGCGCTGTTCCCGCCGCGCGAGCACGACGAGCGCGCGCTGGACGCCGAGCTGGCGCGCAGCGTGCTGCGCGTCGCCGCCGACATGCTGGACGACGTGCCCGCCGGGGACCCCAGGTAACACGCGCGCTGCTGGGCGCGCTGTTCCCGCCGCGCGAGCACGACGAGCGCGCGCTGGACGCCGAGCTGGCGCGCAGCGTGCTGCGCGTCGCCGCCGACATGCTGGACGACGTGCCCGCCGGGGACCCCAGGTAACACGCGCGCTGCTGGGCGCGCTGTTCCCGCCGCGCGAGCACGACGAGCGCACGCTGGACGCCGAGCTGGCGCGCAGCGTGCTGCGCGTCTCCGCCGACATGCTGGACGACGTGCCCGCCGGGGACCCCAGGTAACACGCGCGCTGCTGGGCGCGCTGTTCCCGCCGCGCGAGCACGACGAGCGCGCGCTGGACGCCGAGCTGGCGCGCAGCGTGCTGCGCGTCGCCGCCGACATGCTGGACGACGTGCCCGCCGGGGACCCCAGGTAACACGCGCGCTGCTGGGCGCGCTGTTCCCGCCGCGCGAGCACGACGAGCGCGCGCTGGACGCCGAGCTGGCGCGCAGCGTGCTGCGCGTCGCCGCCGACATGCTGGACGACGTGCCCGCCGGGGACCCCAGGTAACACGCGCGCTGCTGGGCGCGCTGTTCCCGCCGCGCGAGCACGACGAGCTCGCGCTGGACGCCGAGCTGGCGCGCAGCGTGCTGCGCGTCGCCGCCGACATGCTGGACGACGTGCCCGCCGGGGACCCCAGGTAACACGCGCGCTGCTGGGCGCGCTGTTCCCGCCGCGCGAGCACGACGAGCGCGCGCTGGACGCCGAGCTGGCCCGCAGCGTGCTGCGCGTCGCCGCCGACATGCTGGACGACGTGCCCGCCGGGGACCCCAGGTAACACGCGCGCTGCTGGGCGCGCTGTTCCCGCCGCGCGAGCACGACGAGCGCGCGCTGGACGCCGAGCTGGCGCGCAGCGTGCTGCGCGTCGCCGCCGACATGCTGGACGACGTGCCCGCCGGGGACCCCAGGTAACACGCGCGCTGCTGGGCGCGCTGTTCCCGCCGCGCGAGCACGACGAGCGCGCGCTGGACGCCGAGCTGGCGCGCAGCGTGCTGCGCGTCGCCGCCGACATGCTGGACGACGTGCCCGCCGGGGACCCCAGGTAACACGCGCGCTGCTGGGCGCGCTGTTCCCGCCGCGCGAGCACGACGAGCGCGCGCTGGACGCCGAGCTGGCGCGCAGCGTGCTGCGCGTCGCCGCCGACATGCTGGACGACGTGCCCGCCGGGGACCCCAGGTAACACGCGCGCTGCTGGGCGCGCTGTTCCCGCCGCGCGAGCACGACGAGCGCGCGCTGGACGCCGAGCTGGCGCGCAGCGTGCTGCGCGTCGCCGCCGACATGCTGGACGACGTGCCCGCCGGGGACCCCAGGTAACACGCGCGCTGCTGGGCGCGCTGTTCCCGCCGCGCGAGCACGACGAGCTCGCGCTGGACGCCGAGCTGGCGCGCAGCGTGCTGCGCGTCGCCGCCGACATGCTGGACGACGTGCCCGCCGGGGACCCCAGGTAACACGCGCGCTGCTGGGCGCGCTGTTCCCGCCGCGCGAGCACGACGAGCTCGCGCTGGACGCCGAGCTGGCGCGCAGCGTGCTGCGCGTCGCCGCCGACATGCTGGACGACGTGCCCGCCGGGGACCCCAGGTAACACGCGCGCTGCTGGGCGCGCTGTTCCCGCCGCGCGAGCACGACGAGCGCGCGCTGGACGCCGAGCTGGCCCGCAGCGTGCTGCGCGTCGCCGCCGACATGCTGGACGACGTGCCCGCCGGGGACCCCAGGTAACACGCGCGCTGCTGGGCGCGCTGTTCCCGCCGCGCGAGCACGACGAGCTCGCGCTGGACGCCGAGCTGGCGCGCAGCGTGCTGCGCGTCGCCGCCGACATGCTGGACGACGTGCCCGCCGGGGACCCCAGGTAACACGCGCGCTGCTGGGCGTGCTGTTCCCGCCGCGCGAGCACGACGAGCGCGCGCTGGACGCCGAGCTGGCGCGCAGCGTGCTGCGCGTCGCCGCCGACATGCTGGACGACGTGCCCGCCGGGGACCCCAGGTAACACGCGCGCTGCTGGGCGCGCTGTTCCCGCCGCGCGAGCACGACGAGCGCGCGCTGGACGCCGAGCTGGCGCGCAGCGTGCTGCGCGTCGCCGCCGACATGCTGGACGACGTGCCCGCCGGGGACCCCAGGTAACACGCGCGCTGCTGGGCGCGCTGTTCCCGCCGCGCGAGCACGACGAGCGCGCGCTGGACGCCGAGCTGGCGCGCAGCGTGCTGCGCGTCGCCGCCGACATGCTGGACGACGTGCCCGCCGGGGACCCCAGGTAACACGCGCGCTGCTGGGCGCGCTGTTCCGGCCGCGCGAGCACGACGAGCGCGCGCTGGACGCCGAGCTGGCGCGCAGCGTGCTGCGCGTCTCCGCCGACATGCTGGACGACGTGCCCGCCGGGGACCCCAGGTAACACGCGCGCTGCTGGGCGCGCTGTTCCCGCCGCGCGAGCACGACGAGCGCGCGCTGGACGTCGAGCTGGCGCGCAGCGTGCTGCGCGTCGCCGCCGACATGCTGGACGACGTGCCCGCCGGGGACCCCAGGTAACACGCGCGCTGCTGTGCGCGCTGTTCCCGCCGCGCGAGCACGACGAGCGCGCGCTGGACGCCGAGCTGGCGCGCAGCGTGCTGCGCGTCGCCGCCGACATGCTGGACGACGTGCCCGCCGGGGACCCCAGGTAACACGCGCGCTGCTGGGCGCGCTGTTCCCGCCGCGCGAGCACGACGAGCGCGCGCTGGACGCCGAGCTGGCGCGCAGCGTGCTGCGCGTCGCCGCCGACATGCTGGACGACGTGCCCGCCGGGGACCCCAGGTAACACGCGCGCTGCTGGGCGCGCTGTTCCCGCCGCGCGAGCACGACGAGCGCGCGCTGGACGCCGAGCTGGCGCGCAGCGTGCTGCGCGTCGCCGCCGACATGCTGGACGACGTGCCCGCCGGGGACCCCAGGTAACACGCGCGCTGCTGGGCGCGCTGTTCCCGCCGCGCGAGCACGACGAGCGCGCGCTGGACGCCGAGCTGGCGCGCAGCGTGCTGCGCGTCGCCGCCGACATGCTGGACGACGTGCCCGCCGGGGACCCCAGGTAACACGCGCGCTGCTGGGCGCGCTGTTCCCGCCACGCGAGCACGACGAGCGCGCGCTGGACGCCGAGCTGGCGCGCAGCGTGCTGCGCGTCGCCGCCGACATGCTGGACGACGTGCCCGCCGGGGACCCCAGGTAACACGCGCGCTGCCAGCAGCGCCCAGGCGCGCTGTATTGTCTTGACAAATGATGCACAGAGATGGACACTGTTGGTCGGGCTAGATCACAAACTCAAAGTCACTAGATGAGTTGTAAAGCAAGTGATGAAAACAAAAAACGACTAACCTAGCAAGTTGAAGTAATGGCGCATTCCAAAATAAATGTCCTGTGAGAACTGACAAGAAACTTTAGGCACAGAATACCTAATAGTACTATCGTACAGAACGGCCACTCACCGGCCTCCGCCAATTTAAGATTCCTCACCCGCACCCCACACCCACCCGCGGTTTGCCGGCAATTGGACTGCAAGATTGCAATGGATTTCAATCGCCAGTCCCTATACAAGCACGCCATCTCTGAAAACTACTGAGAAGTGCTTGGAACCCAGTCGGCACTACGAGCTGCGAGCATCCCTAACCTACACGTGTTGCTAATTGGGGCAGTAAAGTTCTGGAGTGGCGACCGCGTTTTGGAAGGCGCAGCGTGGGTAGGCCCCCCACAAGGTGGACCGAAGACCTGGTGAAGGTCGCGGGAATCCGCTGGATGCGGAAGGCACAGGACCGGTCGTTGTGGCGATTCTTGGGGGAGGCCTTTCGGCTGAAATGATGATGACGATGAGTGGCTGAGGAGTGCTTTAAGGTTACTCCTATACATCCAGTTGTTGACCTTTGTCTTCATGTAACAAATGTGCTCGTAGATGGAAGCATCGCGGCGGCGCGGCCACCAACATCTGCCTGGGCAGCTCGGCGGCGCTGCAGGTGGCAGCACAGTTGAGGGACAAGCAGCGCGCCTTCTCGCTCTTCTGCGACTTCCTGCGCACCGTGGGGCTGTGGCAGCGGCTTGGCCTCGTTACTAGAGGTACATCCCTGATTATAAAAGTCCACTACTATACTGTGACTGACGTTTGAGAGAATACACCTCTGTCAAAACGGAGAACCAGTTTTCTAACTCCAATGATACAGTACGCGTAATATAACTGTGCCGCTCTGATACCAGGTTTTGCGAAGGGCCGCGCAGGTACAGTAGCGTAATAAGTGTGAGCATTCATTCATTTATTCAATAACAATCTTAAATTGTGTCTGAATTTTTTACATAAAGAAAAAGATTCCTAATTTATACTAATTTATACTTACATATTATTATGTAAGACGACAAATTAATTAAACACAAAATTATATAAAATCCAGAATAATGTTAAAAAAAAGTTTTTCACAATAAAATAAAAATAAAACAAATAAAAAAATATTACTAAGCAGGACATAAGGATGCATCGAACATTAACGAACGACTGAGACAGCGAGAACAAGCGTTCCCCCGCCATCTTGCCACTCAGATAAACAACTTATCAGAGTCTTGCCGCCATTACGGCGCATGCGCGTTACTGATTTGGATGCAACATTTACTACTGCGCAGCCACCCGTTACTCACTTAACAGCGGCACAGTTATATTACTAGTACTGGGACTATTATGAAGTGTTTAAGTCATTATGGTTCCGTTGCAAGAGAGGGATGGCACTATACGTCCAGCATAGCTTCGTCTCTCTCTTGTAAAAGTGTTTAAGCCATCATGGTTTCGGTGCAAGATAGGGATGGCGCTATACGTCCTGCATAGCTTCGTCTCTCTCAAGAGAAAGAGAAGAGAAAGAGTTGCAAGCAACGGAATCATTATGGTTTTAACACTTCATAATACGGCCTCTGTACGTCTTTTGACCTTCAAGCAACTTAAGGAGCACCCAATAATGATGAGAAACTTTTTTTTCATTTTTGTCTCCTCTCTGTCCTTTGTGAGATTCGGCCAGACTTCTTTTAGTCGCGACAATTAACCGAAGTTCCCCCGAATTTCGGCTTCAGCACATGTTTTCACCTAACGTTTGTCTGAACTCGTCATTCTGCAAAATCCACATTCGGTCCATGATTACTGATGATGTAACTCCTGACCGGTGTGTGCTAACTGCAGAGTCGGGCGGCGGCGTGGTGAGTGCGGAGAGCGTGCTGGGCGAGCTGGCGGAGCAGCTGGCCGCGGCCATGGCGCTGCGCCGCCTGCAGCAGGGCCCCGACGCGCAGCTCATTGACGCCGCCATATACCAGGTCAGTTCATACCACCCAGGAACATGTACAGAGTCGGGCGGCGGCGTGGTGAGTGCGGAGAGCGCGCTGGGCGAGCTGGCGGAGCAGCTGGCCGCGGCCATGGCGCTGCGCCGCCTGCAGCAGGGCCCCGACGCGCAGCTCATTGACGCCGCCATATACCAGGTCAGTTCATACCACCCAGGAACATGTACAGAGTCGGGCGGCGGCGTGGTGAGTGCGGAGAGCGCGCTGGGCGAGCTGGCGGAGCAGCTGGCCGCGGCCATGGCGCTGCGCCGCCTGCAGCAGGGCCCCGACGCGCAGCTCATTGACGCCGCCATATACCAGGTCAGTTCATACCACCCAGGAACATGTACAGAGTCGGGCAGGCGGCCGCCATATACCAGCGGAGTTACTCTTGAAAATACTGACTGCCTCGTTGGTCTAGTGGTCGCAAGCGCGACTGCTGAGCGTGGGGTCCTGGGTTAGATTCCCGGGTCGGGCAAAGTGATTTTGGGTTTTTTCATTAGGAAATTCTCAGTAGCAGCCTGGAGTATGGATTTGTGCCCGGTTAATGGCAATAGGCTCGCCCCCTATTACTATACACCTCTGCCTACCCCTTCGGGGAAATACAGGCGTGATGTTATGTTATGTTACTCTTGAAAATAATTCCAATACCAATACTTGTCCAATGTCAAAAAGTGACAAGAATAAATGGGTATTTTTTATAAAAAAAATAAAAACACAATTTCCATTATAATAAGAACTAATCAATTCTAAAAACATTAGATATTCAACCAATGTTGTGCTAATTTTGCAATTAAAAGCACGGATTGACATTAGTCCAATGCCAATGGATCGGAATTATTTTAAAGAGTAACCAATAGTAGTTAATATTACACTCAACCGCACGTCACGAATAAGCGAAAGCTACCAAGCGAATGAATGTGAATGACTTAACGATGACGAGCGAGAGCCACCGAGGGTCTTCGTTCGCGTTCGGTCGTGATTTTAGCTGGCGTTTAATTTATGTGGTCACAACAGTGAAGGCGAGCCAGCGTGTGATGTCCATCGGTGAAAATCAGTGGCACGCCTTCGCTTGTTGCCGTTGTTCGGTCGGTCTGTAGCTGGCACAGTAATAGATAGATATAGTGGTTGTATTCACAATTTTACTTGCGATTCATGCGTGGCAACTTTCGGACAAACCACGCCTTCCATTTTGAAGTCATAAATTAAAAAAAAATTACTATAATCAAATGTACTTTAATCAAAGGTTCCGTGTGGTGCCGGACATAAAGAATTTCACTATTCAATTTCATGGGTGTCGTAAAAGGCGACTAAGGGATTCACCAGAGGATGGTCAGTAGTGTTCTCCAAGTATTTAACCAACCAACTGCGATCGCCAATCCGCCTGCCAAGCATGGCGTTTATGGCATATCCCCTCTTTATTGGGGGAGGCCTATGTCCAGCAGTGGACGTCTTTCGGCTGAAATGATGATGAATGAATGAAATGTACTTTACAGCTTTTGTTTCTGCGGTTAGAAACAGCTCAATAAGGCATTTTTGCGGGTTTTTGTTACAGTATTTACAGAAACAAGTCATAAGGCGTACAGAGAAAGGCTTTGAAATGCCCTGCACTCTGGTGGAGAGTGTTAGCACGCGCGCCCTGCCCACTTTTCTATTCTATCTATTTCATTTTATTAAATTTTTTTAGGAAAACTTACAGCTAATACAGTGTCGTAATTAAGCTAAATACAGTAGAAAAAGGCCAATTACAAGTTTCCACATATAGAATTTTTGTATAAAATTTTGAATAATACATAGACAGCAGAGAACTGATAGAAAAGAAAATGGATACAAACAACAGATGAACATTATGAAGGATGGATCTAACAAATAAATATAAAATAAGTTAATACATTGATCCTTCAAGGGATTGACCGAAAAAGTTTTAACTTAATATTTTTTTCAATTTAGGGATACTAGTAACAAATAAGTCAAGCTCAACTTCCCAACACTCTGCGTTAAAAGTACGACATGCCCTGACCAGGAACGAGTTCTGTCTATAGGTACTCCTAACGGCAGGTACATCAAGGAGATTTGGTCTCCGTAGAAATGCCGATGGCACACGGAGTCCAGTCTTGCTTACCAGCTCAGGGACGTCAACTGATCCATTTACAAAACTAAATAGTAATGATAAATCTCCGTTTGTATAGCGGCAGAATATGAAACTTTTTACATCGACTTTCGTAGTTAGGTAGATAAATATGGGAGCGAAACTGAATGTACCTTAAGAATTTTCTTTGAATGCCTTCAAGTCGATTAATATAGACATTATGATTTGGATTCCAAATTTGAGAAGCATATTCAAGATGGCTGCGTACAAACGCACAGTATAGAATTTTCATTTTTTAAATCAGAAAGATCCTAAAAATAAAACCTAAAGCTTAGAAGCCTTTTTAACAACGTTGTTAATGTGCAAATCAAAAAGAAGCTTAGAGTCAAGGGTCACCCCAAGATCCTTGATAGCACTGACTCTGGCTATTGAGGTATGAAATAGCTTATAATCATGCACAATTGGGTTTGGTTTACCTGTAAATGTACATACATAACATTTAGAAACATTTAAATCTAATCTATTATTAACACAATAATTTTGAAAACGGTCTAGGTCGTCCTGTAGAACGCAAGCGTCCTCAACATTTATAATATGTCTCAAAACCTTCATATCATCAGCATATAATAAAATTTTAGAACTTTGAAAACATGCGGCGATGTCATTAATAAAAATATTAAATAACTAGCTTTTACCCGCGGCTCCGCTCGCGTTAAATTCTGCTAACCCACGTCAGTCCAGTCCAGTCCAGTCCACTGTCCCACTGTCCCACTGTCCCACTGTCCCGCTGTCCCACTGTCCCGCTGTCCCACTGTCCCGCTGTCTCGCTGTTCCGCTGTCCGACTGTCCCACTTCCCCAATGTCCCACTGCCCCACTGTCCCACTGCTCCACTGTCCCTCTGCCCCACTGTCCCACTGCACCACTTCCCCACTGTCCCACTTCCCCACGGCCCCACTGCCCCACTGCCCCAACTTTCCCCCTGCCCCAACGTCCCCACTGTCACACTGCCCCAACTGCCCCACTGCCCCAACTGCCCCACTGTCCAACTGCCCCAATGTCCCACTGCCCCACTGTCTCACTGCCCCACTGTCCAACTGCCCCACTGTCTCACTGCCCCACTGTCCCACTGCCCCACAGCCCCATTGTCCCACTTCCCCACTGCTCCACTGTCCCACTGCCCCTCTGTCCCACTGCCCCACTGACCCACATCCCCACAGCCCCACCGTCCCAATGTTCCACTGCCCCACTGTCCCACTGACCCACTGCCCCGCTGCCCCACCGTCCCAACGTCACACTGCCCCAATGTCCTACTGCCCCACTGTCCCACTGCCCCACTGTCCCACTGCCCCACTGTCCCACTGCCCCACTGCCCCTCTGCCCCACTGTCTCACTATCCCACTGTCTCACTATCTCACTATATCACTATCGTCCCGTCCCATGTTCCATTTCCTGTCCCATATCCCATCCTATGTCCAGTCCCATGTCCCGTCCCACTGTCCTGTCCCATGTCCCGTCTCATGTCCCGTCCCATTTCCCGTCCCATGTTCCGTCCACTGTTCCGTCCCCTGTCCCGTCCCCTGTCCCATCCACTGTCCCGTCCCCGGTCCCGTCCCCTGTCCCGTACCCAGTCCCGTCCCCTGTCCCATCCCGTGTCCCGTCCCCTGTCCCGTCCCCAGTCCCGTCCCCAGTCCCGACTCCAGTCCCGTCCCCTGTCCCGTCCTCTGTCCCGTCCCCTCTCCCGTCCCCAGTCCCGTCCCCTGTCCCGTCCCCTGTCCCGTACCCAGTCCCATCCCCTGTCCCGTCCCCAGTCCCGTCCCCTGTCCCGTCCCCAGTACCATCCCCTGTCCCATCCCCTGTCCCGTCCCCAGTCCCATCCCCTGTCCACTCCACTCCACTCCATCGTACATTACTATCCGCTCGTGCTAATGTATAGAAGCTTCGATCTGACGGGTGAGTACGCAACCCACGAATTAATTTTTTTCTTTTTTTCTTTCTTTCTCAAAACCCATACCAGTTTTTAAGTCAGATCATCAGCTTTCAAACAAAAAAAAAACATCAAAATCGGTCCAGTAGTTTTAGCGTGATGCTGGAACAAACAAACAAACAAACAGACGCTAGACGTTTACAATTTTATAATAGTTAAGATAGGGGTCCTAACAAGGATCCTTGAGGAACCCCAGATGGTATCTGCACCACCCTTGACGTGTAACCATTGAGTACAACCGTTTGGCATCTATTTTGCACGTATGACGAAAACCATCTATACAGATTGCCTCTAACACCGATCAATAAGAGTTTGCGCATAAGTAGGATGTGATCAATTCGATCAAAACACTTACTGTAGTCTGTGTATATACCAGGCCCCTCAGAAAGTATTGCGAAAAAAAGTTTTTATATATGGGAGACTGGCCAGTTATAATGTTTTTCGAAAATATGATTATTTATAAGTAAAAATAAGTAAGTTCCAATTTTAAAATTTCCCTCCACATTTTTTGCGAGTTAATTCAAAGTATTGTGTCTCACTGAAATATGGGTCTGCGCCGGGAACATTTTAGAGCTATGATTTTATACGATTTCAAGTGTCGCCTGAAACCGGATGAATCGTACGATAGACTTCAAATGGCATTCATGGATGAAGGCCCTTCCAAGGCAACCGTGTATCGTTGGTATAACGAATTCAAGCGCGGTCGACCAACTTTGGGGGATGACGAAAGAAGCGGTCGCCCTTTGACGGCTGTTACCGAAGAAAACGTGCTAGCAGTGAAAAATTTAATCCAAGACAATAGGCGAATTACATATCAGGAGATTCAACACATATTGAAGATTGGATCGGGAAGCGTTCACGAGATTCTACACAGCCATCTTCGCGTGAGGAGGATAGTATCACGCTGGGTGCCGCACAACCTCACCGATGCTCAGAAGCAGGCCCGGGTGGAATGGTGCCGTGATATGCTTAACAAATTTGAAGCAGGCTCGTCTCGGCGTGTTTACGACATCGTTACAGGTGATGAGTCCTGGATTTATCAATACGACCCAGAAACCAAGCGCCAGTCGACTGTTTGGGTGTTTCAAAATGAGCCAACGCCTACCAAAGTGAAGCGATCTAGAAGCGGGGGTAAGATTTTGATCGCTAGCTTTTTTAATTTGACTGGCCACTTGGTATCAATTCCCTTACGGGATCAAAGAAGCATTAATGCCGAATGGTATACTACCAAATATTTGCCAGAAGTTTTCTCTGTTATAAGCAACAAGCGACCAAACACAGGACTCCGCGGGCTACTGCTCCACCACGACAATGCACCTGCGCACACCGCACTCAAAACGAGGGACTTCCTGGACAGCACGCCAGTCAAACTCCTGGGTCACCCTCCTTACAGCCCTGATCTAGCACCGTGTGACTTCTTTTTATTCCCAAAAATAAAAAATCAGCTCAAAGGGATACAATTTTCGTCGCCGGAAGATGCGCTGGCTGCGTTCGAGCAGGCTGTAAACGAGGTGTCTGCGGCGGACTGGAAAAAGTGTTTTGAAAACTGGTTTAGGCGCATGAATCTTTGTATAGAGGCTGGTGGAAAGTACTTTGAAAAGATTTGATAAAAATATATGTACGTATAGAACAATTTTTTTTTGTTTCGCAAAACTTTCTGAGTGTCCCACGTACAGTCAACAAATCGGAATCATGACCCACGATAAGCTTAACATCCTACAGACATTCTAATACAATTGGGTTGAATTTCGCTTAAACAGATATTTCCCTGGCAACTGACTTGTCATCAATTTTGTTAGCTATTGACAGTTACAGCTAGTTTACCAATAAAATTATTTTTCTAAAGTTTATTCTTGACGTTTAACTCCAAATATTGTTATTTATTTATTTATCATTTATTGCGTGAAATATGGTACAGAGGATATTATAAATTAAATGTATGTTCCACACTCGGACGAATAAAAAAGGCGGACGGAATCTCGCTAAACAAAGACTGAAGCACTTCATTTTTTCTTGAACCCACTATAATTTCGAAAGCATTTTAACACACCAGATTTATACTGTTATTTTATTTATGATGCTACAACAATGACTACCATAACACTAGATTTTTTGCGTAAACGCGGCTTTTTGGCATACTATGGATGTGAATGTGTGCGTGCCATACTTTTAAGCGAGCCGGCTTGCTATGGATGCTTCACTTATTAAATAGCGAGATTCCGTCTGCCTTTTTTATTCGTCCGAGGTTCCACATATTTAGCCGTTAAGAGTATTGTTTGACACGTTTTCATACGTGACATTTTATTATTTGTAATTTTTATTTTTATTTTATTAATGGTCTGTGATCGAAAAAGTTAGTATAGGTTTCTTTAAAAATATAGTTGTTTGTAGGAAAACCACGTGAAACGACAGCTAATTCGAAATTCAAAACATAATTCCTGCTTTATCAAAAACATAATTTCCAATCCAATTATAAATCTATTGCATTGATAACAAAGCTCAAAATGGCACAGACCTCTGACCCGTTTTAATGCAGTTTCTGTAATATTCAAAATGTCCTAAGTGCAGCATGGAAGAAAACCTTACTGTTTTGACGATTTCAAACGAATTATCAGCTGAGTGGGTCATGATTCCGATTTGTTGACTGTACATACCGTCAACTTGAGACGGCTTTGACATATGTTCAGAAATATAGTCACTGCAGACCACGTGGTAAGACGTGGTTGAACGACCTTTAAGAAATCCATGTTGATGTTCAGAGAAGCTTATTTTAAGTGAGGAAGAGAGTTGTATATGGACAATTTTCTCCATGATTTTCGCAAATACACAAAGTTTGGATATCGGTCTATAATTTTCCACACAGTCCTTAGGACCTTTTTTATGAATTGGCGTTATATACGCCGACTTCCAGATTATAGGCACTACTCCCGATAAAAAGGACCGTTTAAATAATATTGTTAATGGAGTAGATATACAATTCGCACATTTAGATATAAAAATCGGTGAAATATTATCTGGGCCAGCAGATTTATTAAGGTCTACCTGCTTTAATAACTGAAATACATCCTCTTCACGGACATCCACAGAGTAGATGTCAGATATAGTACCATCAGTCCGATCAACACTCAATGTTGACGACAAATAAATGAATTGAATTGAATTGACAACTGATCATCATCATTATCACGTTGTTCCTGAAAGTTAGAGTAGAAATAGTCACCAAATATGTTACATATGTCATCACCATTGTTGGACGACATTTCACCTAGTTTCAGTACACACGGATAGGAGTTGGTCTGTTGTTTGGATTTGACGTATTGCCAGAAAGCCTTAGGTTTTTAGAAATGGACAATTCTATATTTAATATATATTCATCAAACATTTTCTTTTCTAGTTCTTTGACCCGTTGACGTAATACAACAAAAGATTGTTGATCAGAAAGATTTCCATATTTTTTAAATTTAGAATGAAATTTGGATTTCTCTTTTATGATTTTTATAAGAGGACCCTTGTACCAGGGAGGATACTTGCACTGTGGTGGAACAGTTTTAGTTGGTATATAGGTACCTTGAAGTTTGTTGATAATATCATAGAAGAACTTAACTGCCTCATCCAGCGGCCTACTTTTAAACTCAAACAACCAATCGACTTTGTTCATTTCCTCAACAATGGCGTCATAATTAGCATGTGCGTATAATAGCTTGATTCGAGGGCGAGATTGCAGCAGGTGAAGTTGAACAAAGTCGGCAGTTATACCATAAAGGTATTATACTGACAGAAATGTCTTTGAGTTATACAGAGTGCCTTATGGAGTGGATCTTCCTGCACTAACGGATCCTGGGAGGGAGACACAGTAACTTCATTATTAGATAATACGAGGTCAAGGATCCTATTACAATTATTTGTATACGAATTGTACTGTAACAAATTACAAGCAGCGAGATCATCGCAAAAACTTGTCTGGATAAGACCCTGAAGATTACAGAGATATAAGTGATCACCATCAACCGCTGCTTGCCAGTCTATATTTGGTTGATTAAAATCCCCCCATAATTAAGAACTTGTCTGCAGGGTGTTTCAGAACAATGTCAGTTAAATTACTAGAAAAAATATTTAATTGAACGATCAAAGAGTTTCTTGACGGCTGATCACATATATAAACCACACATAAATGCATTTTATCAGAGACTCTGGATTTCGTCCGCTGCAAAGTTATGGTTACCCACAAATCTTCAGCAGACGAGCGCCATTCGTCATGGACATCGGCGACAAGTTCCCGTAGTACGGCTATTATTTATGTATTATATGCTTATTTCTGTGGTACCTGGCATTAGAGGAGTGGCGCGATCTCCGCAG
The DNA here is from genome assembly GCA_949699075.1 of Asteroscopus sphinx. Lineage (NCBI taxonomy): Eukaryota > Metazoa > Arthropoda > Insecta > Lepidoptera > Noctuidae > Asteroscopus > Asteroscopus sphinx. Next base: position 112,049 of record CATIWT010000010.1, on the reverse strand, counting down.
GTGGTGTGTGGCAACAACCCGGAGGTGGAAGAAGAGCCGGAGGTGGAGGACGCGCTGTCGTCGGGCGCGCTGTCTCCGGGCGACGTGTGCTACCGGCGCGTGTCGCGCGCGGCCCGCGTGCTGCGTGCGCTGGCCCGCGCGCCGCCGCCCGCGCACGACGCGCGCGCCGCCGCCGCGCACGCCGCCGCCACCATCAACATCCTTACTGTGAGTACGACACATGTATCAACCCGGAGGTGGAGGGCGCGAGGTGTGCTACCGGCGCGTGTCGCGCGCGGCCCGCGTGCTGCGTGCGCTGGCCCGCGCGCCGCCGCCCGCGCACGACGCGCGCGCCGCCGCCGCGCACGCCGCCGCCACCATCAACATCCTTACTGTGAGTACGACACATGTATCAACCCGGAGGTGGAGGGCGCGAGGTGTGCTACCGGCGCGTGTCGCGCGCGGCCCGCGTGCTGCGTGCGCTGGCCCGCGCGCCGCCGCCCGCGCGCGACGCGCGCGCCGCCGCCGCGCACGCCGCCGCCACCATCAACATCCTTATTGTGAGTACGACACATGTATCAACCCGGAGGTGGAGGGCGCGACGTGTGCTACCGGCGCGTGTCGCGCGCGGCCCGCGTGCTGCGTGCGCTGGCCCGCGCGCCGCCGCCGCGCACGCCGCCGCCACCATCAACATCCTTACTGTGAGTACGACACATGTATCAACCCGGAGGTGGAGGGCGCGACGTGTGCTACCGGCGCGTGTCGCGCGCAGCCCGCGTGCTGCGTGCGCTGGCCCGCGCGCCGCCGCCGCGCACGCCGCCGCCACCATCAACATCCTTACTGTGAGTACGACACATGTATCAACCCGGAGGTGGAGGGCGCGACGTGTGCTACCGGCGCGTGTCGCGCGCGGCCCGCGTGCTGCGTGCGCTGGCCCGCGCGCCGCCGCCGCGCACGCCGCCGCCACCATCAACATCCTTACTGTGAGTACGACACATGTATCAACCCGGAGGTGGAGGGCGCGACGTGTGCTACCGGCGCGTGTCGCGCGCGGCCCGCGTGCTGCGTGCGCTGGCCCGCGCGCCGCCGCCGCGCACGCCGCCGCCACCATCAACATCCTTACTGTGAGTACGACACATGTATCAACCCGGAGGTGGAGGGCGCGACGTGTGCTACCGGCGCGTGTCGCGCGCGGCCCGCGTGCTGCGTGCGCTGGCCCGCGCGCCGCCGCCGCGCACGCCGCCGCCACCATCAACATCCTTACTGTGAGTACGACACATGTATCAACCCGGAGGTGGAGGGCGCGACGTGTGCTACCGGCGCGTGTCGCGCGCGGCCCGCGTGCTGCGTGCGCTGGCCCGCGCGCCGCCGCCGCGCACGCCGCCGCCACCATCAACATCCTTACTGTGAGTACGACACATGTATCAACCCGGAGGTGGAGGGCGCGACGTGTGCTACCGGCGCGTGTCGCGCGCGGCCCGCGTGCTGCGTGCGCTGGCCCGCGCGCCGCCGCCGCGCACGCCGCCGCCACCATCAACATCCTTACTGTGAGTACGACACATGTATCAACCCGGAGGTGGAGGGCGCGACGTGTGCTACCGGCGCGTGTCGCGCGCGGCCCGCGTGCTGCGTGCGCTGGCCCGCGCGCCGCCGCCGCGCACGCCGCCGCCACCATCAACATCCTTACTGTGAGTACGACACATGTATCAACCCGGAGGTGGAGGGCGCGAGGTGTGCTACCGGCGCGTGTCGCGCGCGGCCCGCGTGCTGCGTGCGCTGGCCCGCGCGCCGCCGCCCGCGCACGACGCGCGCGCCGCCGCCGCGCACGCCGCCGCCACCATCAACATCCTTACTGTGAGTACGACACATGTATCAACCCGGAGGTGGAGGGCGCGACGTGTGCTACCGGCGCGTGTCTTTTTATTTCTTATTCGTCGCCAATAGAGTGCACCAAATTGTAAATGTGGTCCCCGCTTCCCGGTGGCGTTACGTAAGGTCAGAGGACAATCCAGCAGACTGCGCTACCCGGGGATTATCAACAACAATACTACAAGAGCATAAATTATAGTGGGAGGGTCCACATTGGTTATCGAGCAACAACTTGGAGGACATCGTTATATCAAATTATGAAGTTCCAGATATTGAAGTAAAGAAGGCATGTGTAAACACAGCTTTATACAAAAATAATTCCGTTATGATGGAATTACTGCAAAATAATAGCTCCATAACTCGAGTTATAATAACAATGAGTTGGATAATGCGTTTTATTTAACGACTGCAAAATCGAAAAAGTAGAGCATCGTCAGGTGACAACAAACTGATGTCATCGGAAATATTATTAATATTTATTTTTATTTTATTTATTATTTATCGGCGGACAAATGGACGCGTTCTGAGCAACAGCATTTCAGAACAATTTAATTCCTTTGTGGAGAAAGAAGGAATTTTGAGGGTTTGTGGACGACTTGAGAATGCGAACGTAAGTTACGCAGCAAAGCAATATCCTATCATTTTACATTCGCAAGGTCGTTTCACTGAGCTCATAATATTATTATATCAAGCACATATTACGACACTACTTGGTGGCTTCATACTCACGTGCTTACTTATCAGGGACAAGTACTGGTTCCTAAGAGGTTTTCGTGCAATAATAAAGCAAATTATGGCAGATCTCCCGCAGCCCAGAGTTACTCCGCCCCGCTCTATCACCAATACCTGTGGGAATTTCACCGGCCATGTGGATATCAAAGCCAACAAGGGCGAAGGCATAGAGTCAACAAGCGGGACGAGTCGCCTAGATGATCAGCCTACATTCAAGCGTCAACTAAAGACAAGGGCTAACGTCCTTTCTACGTTACTATGCCTCATAGTATTATTTTCTCCAAGCATACAGCAGGAGACTCAATCGTATAATATCTCAGCATTTAGCGATCAGCAAGGTCTATATTTCGACAAAATAGCTGACCTACAACACATCAAGGATGAATGGAAGCTAGTCGTATTTTATAATATATATGTCTACATATTGGAGCGGTTTTTCAAACGTACAGCAGTACGTCACACATTTACAAGAAAATTGTCGCAATGCAACAGACCCGTACGTCAGCATTATTACATTTTTAGATGATATTTTGGTCACTGGGGGTAATATTAATGAGCACAAAAACAGGTTAACGTTAGTTTTAAAACGTCTAGAAGACACAGGGTTAACTGTTCAGCAGGATAAATGCGAATATTTTAAAAATGAAATTTGCTACCTTGGTCATATTATTGATAAAAATGGTATACGCAAATCACCAGATAAAGTCCAGGCCATATTAAAAGCTCCGAAACCGACGAATAGTTCACAGTTACAATCATTTTTAGGGTTAATAAACTATTATAGAAGCTTCGTGCCAAAGGCTTCGTCAATACTGAGCTCATTGTATGAATTACTGCATAAAAATAAAAAGTGGGAATGGACTCCAGTTCACGACGAGGCGTTTGAACGAATTAAGGAACTACTGGCTTCCGACCAGTTGCTAGCTCATTTTAACCCTAACGCAAAACTAATACTAACAGTAGATCATTTGGTACCAGGTGAGCATGGTGACAACAGACGCGTGCGGCAAGCTGAAGACCGCGTTCCTATTCCACGTGCGGCGGGATGGCGCCGCGTGCCGCGCGCTGCTGGGCGCGCTGTTCCCGCCGCGCGAGCACGACGAGCGCGCGCTGGACGCCGAGCTGGCGCGCAGCGTGCTGCGCGTCGCCGCCGACATGCTGGACGACGTGCCCGCCGGGGACCCCAGGTAACACGCGCGCTGCTGGGCGCGCTGTTCCCGCCGCGCGAGCACGACGAGCTCGCGCTGGACGCCGAGCTGGCGCGCAGCGTGCTGCGCGTCGCCGCCGACATGCTGGACGACGTGCCCGCCGGGGACCCCAGGTAACACGCGCGCTGCTGGGCGCGCTGTTCCCGCCGCGCGAGCACGACGAGCGCGCGCTGGACGCCGAGCTGGCGCGCAGCGTGCTGCGCGTCGCCGCCGACATGCTGGACGACGTGCCCGCCGGGGACCCCAGGTAACACGCGCGCTGCTGGGCGCGCTGTTCCCGCCGCGCGAGCACGACGAGCGCGCGCTGGACGCCGAGCTGGCGCGCAGCGTGCTGCGCGTCGCCGCCGACATGCTGGACGACGTGCCCGCCGGGGACCCCAGGTAACACGCGCGCTGCTGGGCGCGCTGTTCCCGCCGCGCGAGCACGACGAGCTCGCGCTGGACGCCGAGCTGGCGCGCAGCGTGCTGCGCGTCGCCGCCGACATGCTGGACGACGTGCCCGCCGGGGACCCCAGGTAACACGCGCGCTGCTGGGCGCGCTGTTCCCGCCGCGCGAGCACGACGAGCGCGCGCTGGACGCCGAGCTGGCGCGCAGCGTGCTGCGCGTCGCCGCCGACATGCTGGACGACGTGCCCGCCGGGGACCCCAGGTAACACGCGCGCTGCTGGGCGCGCTGTTCCCGCCGCGCGAGCACGACGAGCGCGCGCTGGACGCCGAGCTGGCGCGCAGCGTGCTGCGCGTCGCCGCCGACATGCTGGACGACGTGCCCGCCGGGGACCCCAGGTAACACGCGCGCTGCTGGGCGCGCTGTTCCCGCCGCGCGAGCACGACGAGCGCGCGCTGGACGCCGAGCTGGCGCGCAGCGTGCTGCGCGTCGCCGCCGACATGCTGGACGACGTGCCCGCCGGGGACCCCAGGTAACACGCGCGCTGCTGGGCGCGCTGTTCCCGCCGCGCGAGCACGACGAGCGCGCGCTGGACGCCGAGCTGGCGCGCAGCGTGCTGCGCGTCGCCGCCGACATGCTGGACGACGTGCCCGCCGGGGACCCCAGGTAACACGCGCGCTGCTGGGCGCGCTGTTCCCGCCGCGCGAGCACGACGAGCTCGCGCTGGACGCCGAGCTGGCGCGCAGCGTGCTGCGCGTCGCCGCCGACATGCTGGACGACGTGCCCGCCGGGGACCCCAGGTAACACGCGCGCTGCTGGGCGCGCTGTTCCCGCCGCGCGAGCACGACGAGCGCGCGCTGGACGCCGAGCTGGCGCGCAGCGTGCTGCGCGTCGCCGCCGACATGCTGGACGACGTGCCCGCCGGGGACCCCAGGTAACACGCGCGCTGCTGGGCGCGCTGTTCCCGCCGCGCGAGCACGACGAGCGCGCGCTGGACGCCAAGCTGGCGCGCAGCGTGCTGCGCGTCGCCGCCGACATGCTGGACGACGTGCCCGCCGGGGACCCCAGGTAACACGCGCGCTGCTGGGCGCGCTGTTCCCGCCGCGCGAGCACGACGAGCGCGCGCTGGACGCCGAGCTGGCGCGCAGCGTGCTGCGCGTCGCCGCCGACATGCTGGACGACGTGCCCGCCGGGGACCCCAGGTAACACGCGCGCTGCTGGGCGCGCTGTTCCCGCCGCGCGAGCACGACGAGCGCACGCTGGACGCCGAGCTGGCGCGCAGCGTGCTGCGCGTCTCCGCCGACATGCTGGACGACGTGCCCGCCGGGGACCCCAGGTAACACGCGCGCTGCTGGGCGCGCTGTTCCCGCCGCGCGAGCACGACGAGCGCGCGCTGGACGCCGAGCTGGCGCGCAGCGTGCTGCGCGTCGCCGCCGACATGCTGGACGACGTGCCCGCCGGGGACCCCAGGTAACACGCGCGCTGCTGGGCGCGCTGTTCCCGCCGCGCGAGCACGACGAGCGCGCGCTGGACGCCGAGCTGGCGCGCAGCGTGCTGCGCGTCGCCGCCGACATGCTGGACGACGTGCCCGCCGGGGACCCCAGGTAACACGCGCGCTGCTGGGCGCGCTGTTCCCGCCGCGCGAGCACGACGAGCTCGCGCTGGACGCCGAGCTGGCGCGCAGCGTGCTGCGCGTCGCCGCCGACATGCTGGACGACGTGCCCGCCGGGGACCCCAGGTAACACGCGCGCTGCTGGGCGCGCTGTTCCCGCCGCGCGAGCACGACGAGCGCGCGCTGGACGCCGAGCTGGCGCGCAGCGTGCTGCGCGTCGCCGCCGACATGCTGGACGACGTGCCCGCCGGGGACCCCAGGTAACACGCGCGCTGCTGGGCGCGCTGTTCCCGCCGCGCGAGCACGACGAGCGCGCGCTGGACGCCGAGCTGGCGCGCAGCGTGCTGCGCGTCGCCGCCGACATGCTGGACGACGTGCCCGCCGGGGACCCCAGGTAACACGCGCGCTGCTGGGCGCGCTGTTCCCGCCGCGCGAGCACGACGAGCTCGCGCTGGACGCCGAGCTGGCGCGCAGCGTGCTGCGCGTCGCCGCCGACATGCTGGACGACGTGCCCGCCGGGGACCCCAGGTAACACGCGCGCTGCTGGGCGCGCTGTTCCCGCCGCGCGAGCACGACGAGCGCGCGCTGGACGCCGAGCTGGCGCGCAGCGTGCTGCGCGTCGCCGCCGACATGCTGGACGACGTGCCCGCCGGGGACCCCAGGTAACACGCGCGCTGCTGGGCGCGCTGTTCCCGCCGCGCGAGCACGACGAGCGCGCGCTGGACGCCGAGCTGGCGCGCAGCGTGCTGCGCGTCGCCGCCGACATGCTGGACGACGTGCCCGCCGGGGACCCCAGGTAACACGCGCGCTGCTGGGCGCGCTGTTCCCGCCGCGCGAGCACGACGAGCGCGCGCTGGACGCCGAGCTGGCGCGCAGCGTGCTGCGCGTCGCCGCCGACATGATGGACGACGTGCCCGCCGGGGACCCCAGGTAACACGCGCGCTGCTGGGCGCGCTGTTCCCGCCGCGCGAGCACGACGAGCGCGCGCTGGACGCCGAGCTGGCGCGCAGCGTGCTGCGCGTCGCCGCCGACATGCTGGACGACGTGCCCGCCGGGGACCCCAGGTAACACGCGCGCTGCTGGGCGCGCTGTTCCCGCCGCGCGAGCACGACGAGCTCGCGCTGGACGCCGAGCTGGCGCGCAGCGTGCTGCGCGTCGCCGCCGACATGCTGGACGACGTGCCCGCCGGGGACCCCAGGTAACACGCGCGCTGCTGGGCGCGCTGTTCCCGCCGCGCGAGCACGACGAGCGCGCGCTGGACGCCGAGCTGGCGCGCAGCGTGCTGCGCGTCGCCGCCGACATGCTGGACGACGTGCCCGCCGGGGACCCCAGGTAACACGCGCGCTGCTGGGCGCGCTGTTCCCGCCGCGCGAGCACGACGAGCGCGCGCTGGACGCCGAGCTGGCGCGCAGCGTGCTGCGCGTCTCCGCCGACATGCTGGACGACGTGCCCGCCGGGGACCCCAGGTAACACGCGCGCTGCTGGGCGCGCTGTTCCCGCCGCGCGAGCACGACGAGCGCGCGCTGGACGTCGAGCTGGCGCGCAGCGTGCTGCGCGTCGCCGCCGACATGCTGGACGACGTGCCCGCCGGGGACCCCAGGTAACACGCGATTATCGAGGTCGCCATACGGGTCTTGCAGGACGTACTATACGCCCTGCGCAGGGGAGAAGACCCAGTACGTGCGGTCCTCAACGGCATGGCCACCCTGATCGGCCAGTACACACCAGCGCAATGACCCAGTCGTTGAGGATCCTACACTGGAACGCCGGCGGCCTCAGGGATAAGGTCGCCCTCCTCCGCCCACTCCTGCAGGAACAGAACATCGACGTGGCGCTTATAAGCGAGACGAAACTGGGACCTGCAATCCCACTACGATTCCCAGGATATCTCGTCTATAGGAAGGACGAGCAAACGGCCACACATTCATACCGCGGTCTGGCGGTCATAGTGAAGAGAAGAGTCGTCCACCAGGAGCTACCACTGCCTCAGCTCAACAGCATGTACGCGCTGGGTGTGCAACTCCACGTCGCCGGCCAGGACCTGTGCGTGTACGCGGCCTACAAGCCGCCACAAAACAGACTGGAAATTGCCGACGTACACGCACTGCTAGCAGCGCCCCATCCCACCATCATCGCCGGTGACTGGAACTGTAAGCACCCAGCGTGGAACTCACACGCTACAAACAGTGACGGGAGACGACTCTTCAATGACGCGGAAAACCGCGGCTACGAAGTGTCCGGGCCCGAGATGCCAACCAGGTACCCAACCATCACTCGACACTCACCGGATGTCCTGGACATTGTCGTCCACCGCGGCCTGACCTGCCAGATCGCGCAAGAGACGCTGGATGACGAGTTACTGTCTGATCATCAGCCGGTACTCGTCACCCTCACAGGACACACCACCCGTTATGCTCGTCCCGCGCCACGTCGCCGCACGGACTGGACAGCCTTTGCGGCGAAGATGGAGACCACCACGCCCACTCGGCCTATTACCGATGCCGCTGACGTCGATGAGCTGGCGAACGAGCTCACCGTCAGCATGCAATGTGCCCTCCAAGCGGCAACTGACTCAGCACCAGCACCACAGGGGCGTTACTCGACGCTCCCCGCACACCTCAAGCGCATGATTGTCGCGAAGAGGGAGCTGCGCAGACGGTGGCAAACCACTAGAGACCCAGTACTGAAAACCCAGCTCAACCGACTCACGGAAAAGGTAAAGGCCGAATTAAAGGACCATACCACCGAGAGCTGGGAGAACTACATAGAAGCCGACTGCGACTGGACGTCGGTTCACCGAGTGTGCCGACGCCTCAAGAACACCCCAGCTCCGGTGAGACCGCTGCTTAACAGCGACGGGGCGTTAAGATACACCGCAGCAGACCGGGCAGAGATCTTCGCCTCTCACTTGGAGCGTCAATTCACGCCGAACCCGACAAACGACGAAGAACACGTCGCAGCAGTCGAGAAACACCTTGGAGAGTACTTCAACACGCCGATAGCCCCCGAGGAAGACCCAATTTTTATTTCCCCGGGTCAAGTACGACGCGCGATTCTCCGCACTAAGCCAAAGAAGGCCCCCGGTGTGGATGAGATCACAAACGCCGCGCTGCGCCACTTGCCGCCACGATCAGTGGCTGCACTAGCGCGGCTATACACAGGAATTCTCCGCACCGGGACTTTTCCACAGACATGGAAGGTGGGGAGAGTCGTGATGATCCCAAAGCCCGGGAAAAATCCCAGGAAGCCGGAGGGCTATCGGCCGATCACCCTCCTACCGACCACCTCCAAGGTGTTCGAAATGCTCCTGCTGCGATATATGACACCGCACGTGACACCAAGACCGGAACAATTCGGGTTCCGCGCTGAACACAGCACGACGCTCCAGCTGTCGAGGGTACTGCACCTTCTGACAGCGGCCATCAATAAAAGGGAATACGCAGCTGCAGTATTCCTCGACATGGAGAAGGCGTTTGATAGAGTCTGGCACACCGGTCTGCTCTACAAACTGTCACTATCGTCGACGCCCCGCCGCATTGTGCGGGTGGTCTCCCAATTTCTACAGGACCGAACCATTAAGGTTGCGGTGGAGGACCAGCTCTCCGGCGCTCGCCCCGTCGCCGCCGGAGTACCGCAGGGGAGCTGTATCTCGCCTGTGTTATACTCTGTCTATACCGACGACATTCCCGCCACGCACACTTCGACACTCGCGCTGTATGCTGATGACGCCGCGTACATTACGACGTCATTAAACGCCGACCACGCGGCGATCAAAATGCAGCGCGCCCTGGACGACCTTCCCGACTGGCTCAGCAAGTGGAGACTGTCGGTAAACGTGGGTAAGACACAGGCGATGATTGTAACGGCAAGGAGCCGTTCTTACCCACCCAACCTTAAATTACAGGACGCCGACATCGAGTGGACCCTCACGGCTAAGTACCTGGGGGTCACGCTCGACAGCCGGCTTACAATGGGCCAACACGTCCGCAATGTTGTCGCGCGGGTGCGATCCACCCGCCACCTGCTTCGCCCCGTGCTCTCATCGCGCCTCCCGCTGCGAGTCAAGCTGGGGGTGTACAAGACGTACATCCGCCCCCAGCTCACCTACGCCGCGCCAGCATGGCTCGCCCTCACGTGCGAGACACATCGAAAAAAGCTCCGGGCGCAGCAAAATTTAGTGCTGCGCCGTATTACTAATGCTCCTCGCCACGTGAGGAACTCTGTACTCCACAGGGACCTGCGCGTCGAGAGCATAGACGACTTCGCCGTGGAAATGGCGGAGAGGATGTTCGCGCGTGCCGACGCATCCGCCTGGGTCCATATCAAGGGCCTGGCGCCGTGGCACGCGCGCCCCCCTGACGCCAAGCGCTTCCCGCGCGACCTGATTGCGGACGTGACCGCCCCACCACCGGACTGACGCCTGAGCAGACCATAAATCACGTTACACGTGGTCTGCTCACACAAAATGACTCCACAACGATACTCGCACCCACTACGCATATTGCTACTAAGTTCTTAGGCGCAAATATGCGTAGCACACACACGCATTCACTTTACACGCTAAAGTAAATACTGACGTACGCCGATTACGTCTCACGGGCGGGTGAGCGTATGATAGTGTATACTCACAGAGCGACGTACTCACACCTCAATGTCGCTCACACACACATCAGTACTGGGTCTCTAGTGGTTTGCCACCGTCTGCGCAGCTCCCTCTTCGCGACAATCATGCGCTTGAGGTGTGCGGGGAGCGTCGAGTAACGCCCCTGTGGTGCTGGTGCTGAGTCAGTTGCCGCTTGGAGGGCACATTGCATGCTGACGGTGAGCTCGTTCGCCAGCTCATCGACGTCAGCGGCATCGGTAATAGGCCGAGTGGGCGTGGTGGTCTCCATCTTCGCCGCAAAGGCTGTCCAGTCCGTGCGGCGACGTGGCGCGGGACGAGCATAACGGGTGGTGTGTCCTGTGAGGGTGACGAGTACCGGCTGATGATCAGACAGTAACTCGTCATCCAGCGTCTCTTGCGCGATCTGGCAGGTCAGGCCGCGGTGGACGACAATGTCCAGGACATCCGGTGAGTGTCGAGTGATGGTTGGGTACCTGGTTGGCATCTCGGGCCCGGACACTTCGTAGCCGCGGTTTTCCGCGTCATTGAAGAGTCGTCTCCCGTCACTGTTTGTAGCGTGTGAGTTCCACGCTGGGTGCTTACAGTTCCAGTCACCGGCGATGATGGTGGGATGGGGCGCTGCTAGCAGTGCGTGTACGTCGGCAATTTCCAGTCTGTTTTGTGGCGGCTTGTAGGCCGCGTACACGCACAGGTCCTGGCCGGCGACGTGGAGTTGCACACCCAGCGCGTACATGCTGTTGAGCTGAGGCAGTGGTAGCTCCTGGTGGACGACTCTTCTCTTCACTATGACCGCCAGACCGCGGTATGAATGTGTGGCCGTTTGCTCGTCCTTCCTATAGACGAGATATCCTGGGAATCGTAGTGGGATTGCAGGTCCCAGTTTCGTCTCGCTTATAAGCGCCACGTCGATGTTCTGTTCCTGCAGGAGTGGGCGGAGGAGGGCGACCTTATCCCTGAGGCCGCCGGCGTTCCAGTGTAGGATCCTCAACGACTGGGTCATTGCGCTGGTGTGTACTGGCCGATCAGGGTGGCCATGCCGTTGAGGACCGCACGTACTGGGTCTTCTCCCCTGCGCAGGGCGTATAGTACGTCCTGCAAGACCCGTATGGCGACCTCGATAATCGCGTGTTACCTGGGGTCCCCGGCGGGCACGTCGTCCAGCATGTCGGCGGCGACGCGCAGCACGCTGCGCGCCAGCTCGACGTCCAGCGCGCGCTCGTCGTGCTCGCGCGGCGGGAACAGCGCGCCCAGCAGCGCGCGTGTTACCTGGGGTCCCCGGCGGGCACGTCGTCCAGCATGTCGGCGGAGACGCGCAGCACGCTGCGCGCCAGCTCGGCATCCAGCGCGCGCTCGTCGTGCTCGCGCGGCGGGAACAGCGCGCCCAGCAGCGCGCGTGTTACCTGGGGTCCCCGGCGGGCACGTCGTCCAGCATGTCGGCGGCGACGCGCAGCACGCTGCGCGCCAGCTCGGCGTCCAGCGCGCGCTCGTCGTGCTCGCGCGGCGGGAACAGCGCGCCCAGCAGCGCGCGTGTTACCTGGGGTCCCCGGCGGGCACGTCGTCCAGCATGTCGGCGGCGACGCGCAGCACGCTGCGCGCCAGCTCGGCGTCCAGCGCGAGCTCGTCGTGCTCGCGCGGCGGGAACAGCGCGCCCAGCAGCGCGCGTGTTACCTGGGGTCCCCGGCGGGCACGTCGTCCAGCATGTCGGCGGCGACGCGCAGCACGCTGCGCGCCAGCTCGGCGTCCAGCGCGCGCTCGTCGTGCTCGCGCGGCGGGAACAGCGCGCCCAGCAGCGCGCGTGTTACCTGGGGTCCCCGGCGGGCACGTCGTCCATCATGTCGGCGGCGACGCGCAGCACGCTGCGCGCCAGCTCGGCGTCCAGCGCGCGCTCGTCGTGCTCGCGCGGCGGGAACAGCGCGCCCAGCAGCGCGCGTGTTACCTGGGGTCCCCGGCGGGCACGTCGTCCAGCATGTCGGCGGCGACGCGCAGCACGCTGCGCGCCAGCTCGGCGTCCAGCGCGCGCTCGTCGTGCTCGCGCGGCGGGAACAGCGCGCCCAGCAGCGCGCGTGTTACCTGGGGTCCCCGGCGGGCACGTCGTCCAGCATGTCGGCGGCGACGCGCAGCACGCTGCGCGCCAGCTCGGCGTCCAGCGCGCGCTCGTCGTGCTCGCGCGGCGGGAACAGCGCGCCCAGCAGCGCGCGTGTTACCTGGGGTCCCCGGCGGGCACGTCGTCCAGCATGTCGGCGGCGACGCGCAGCACGCTGCGCGCCAGCTCGGCGTCCAGCGCGAGCTCGTCGTGCTCGCGCGGCGGGAACAGCGCGCCCAGCAGCGCGCGTGTTACCTGGGGTCCCCGGCGGGCACGTCGTCCAGCATGTCGGCGGCGACGCGCAGCACGCTGCGCGCCAGCTCGGCGTCCAGCGCGCGCTCGTCGTGCTCGCGCGGCGGGAACAGCGCGCCCAGCAGCGCGCGTGTTACCTGGGGTCCCCGGCGGGCACGTCGTCCAGCATGTCGGCGGCGACGCGCAGCACGCTGCGCGCCAGCTCGGCGTCCAGCGCGCGCTCGTCGTGCTCGCGCGGCGGGAACAGCGCGCCCAGCAGCGCGCGTGTTACCTGGGGTCCCCGGCGGGCACGTCGTCCAGCATGTCGGCGGCGACGCGCAGCACGCTGCGCGCCAGCTCGGCGTCCAGCGCGAGCTCGTCGTGCTCGCGCGGCGGGAACAGCGCGCCCAGCAGCGCGCGTGTTACCTGGGGTCCCCGGCGGGCACGTCGTCCAGCATGTCGGCGGCGACGCGCAGCACGCTGCGCGCCAGCTCGGCGTCCAGCGCGCGCTCGTCGTGCTCGCGCGGCGGGAACAGCGCGCCCAGCAGCGCGCGTGTTACCTGGGGTCCCCGGCGGGCACGTCGTCCAGCATGTCGGCGGCGACGCGCAGCACGCTGCGCGCCAGCTCGGCGTCCAGCGCGCGCTCGTCGTGCTCGCGCGGCGGGAACAGCGCGCCCAGCAGCGCGCGTGTTACCTGGGGTCCCCGGCGGGCACGTCGTCCAGCATGTCGGCGGAGACGCGCAGCACGCTGCGCGCCAGCTCGGCGTCCAGCGTGCGCTCGTCGTGCTCGCGCGGCGGGAACAGCGCGCCCAGCAGCGCGCGTGTTACCTGGGGTCCCCGGCGGGCACGTCGTCCAGCATGTCGGCGGCGACGCGCAGCACGCTGCGCGCCAGCTCGGCGTCCAGCGCGCGCTCGTCGTGCTCGCGCGGCGGGAACAGCGCGCCCAGCAGCGCGCGTGTTACCTGGGGTCCCCGGCGGGCACGTCGTCCAGCATGTCGGCGGCGACGCGCAGCACGCTGCGCGCCAGCTTGGCGTCCAGCGCGCGCTCGTCGTGCTCGCGCGGCGGGAACAGCGCGCCCAGCAGCGCGCGTGTTACCTGGGGTCCCCGGCGGGCACGTCGTCCAGCATGTCGGCGGCGACGCGCAGCACGCTGCGCGCCAGCTCGGCGTCCAGCGCGCGCTCGTCGTGCTCGCGCGGCGGGAACAGCGCGCCCAGCAGCGCGCGTGTTACCTGGGGTCCCCGGCGGGCACGTCGTCCAGCATGTCGGCGGCGACGCGCAGCACGCTGCGCGCCAGCTCGGCGTCCAGCGCGAGCTCGTCGTGCTCGCGCGGCGGGAACAGCGCGCCCAGCAGCGCGCGTGTTACCTGGGGTCCCCGGCGGGCACGTCGTCCAGCATGTCGGCGGCGACGCGCAGCACGCTGCGCGCCAGCTCGGCGTCCAGCGCGCGCTCGTCGTGCTCGCGCGGCGGGAACAGCGCGCCCAGCAGCGCGCGTGTTACCTGGGGTCCCCGGCGGGCACGTCGTCCAGCATGTCGGCGGCGACGCGCAGCACGCTGCGCGCCAGCTCGGCGTCCAGCGCGCGCTCGTCGTGCTCGCGCGGCGGGAACAGCGCGCCCAGCAGCGCGCGTGTTACCTGGGGTCCCCGGCGGGCACGTCGTCCAGCATGTCGGCGGCGACGCGCAGCACGCTGCGCGCCAGCTCGGCGTCCAGCGCGCGCTCGTCGTGCTCGCGCGGCGGGAACAGCGCGCCCAGCAGCGCGCGTGTTACCTGGGGTCCCCGGCGGGCACGTCGTCCAGCATGTCGGCGGCGACGCGCAGCACGCTGCGCGCCAGCTCGGCGTCCAGCGCGAGCTCGTCGTGCTCGCGCGGCGGGAACAGCGCGCCCAGCAGCGCGCGTGTTACCTGGGGTCCCCGGCGGGCACGTCGTCCAGCATGTCGGCGGCGACGCGCAGCACGCTGCGCGCCAGCTCGGCGTCCAGCGCGCGCTCGTCGTGCTCGCGCGGCGGGAACAGCGCGCCCAGCAGCGCGCGTGTTACCTGGGGTCCCCGGCGGGCACGTCGTCCAGCATGTCGGCGGCGACGCGCAGCACGCTGCGCGCCAGCTCGGCGTCCAGCGCGCGCTCGTCGTGCTCGCGCGGCGGGAACAGCGCGCCCAGCAGCGCGCGTGTTACCTGGGGTCCCCGGCGGGCACGTCGTCCAGCATGTCGGCGGCGACGCGCAGCACGCTGCGCGCCAGCTCGGCGTCCAGCGCGCGCTCGTCGTGCTCGCGCGGCGGGAACAGCGCGCCCAGCAGCGCGCGTGTTACCTGGGGTCCCCGGCGGGCACGTCGTCCAGCATGTCGGCGGCGACGCGCAGCACGCTGCGCGCCAGCTCGGCGTCCAGCGCGCGCTCGTCGTGCTCGCGCGGCGGGAACAGCGCGCCCAGCAGCGCGCGTGTTACCTGGGGTCCCCGGCGGGCACGTCGTCCAGCATGTCGGCGGCGACGCGCAGCACGCTGCGCGCCAGCTCGGCGTCCAGCGCGCGCTCGTCGTGCTCGCGCGGCGGGAACAGCGCGCCCAGCAGCGCGCGTGTTACCTGGGGTCCCCGGCGGGCACGTCGTCCAGCATGTCGGCGGCGACGCGCAGCACGCTGCGCGCCAGCTCGGCGTCCAGCGCGCGCTCGTCGTGCTCGCGCGGCGGGAACAGCGCGCCCAGCAGCGCGCGTGTTACCTGGGGTCCCCGGCGGGCACGTCGTCCAGCATGTCGGCGGCGACGCGCAGCACGCTGCGCGCCAGCTCGGCGTCCAGCGCGCGCTCGTCGTGCTCGCGCGGCGGGAACAGCGCGCCCAGCAGCGCGCGTGTTACCTGGGGTCCCCGGCGGGCACGTCGTCCAGCATGTCGGCGGCGACGCGCAGCACGCTGCGCGCCAGCTCGGCGTCCAGCGCGCGCTCGTCGTGCTCGCGCGGCGGGAACAGCGCGCCCAGCAGCGCGCGTGTTACCTGGGGTCCCCGGCGGGCACGTCGTCCAGCATGTCGGCGGCGACGCGCAGCACGCTGCGCGCCAGCTCGGCGTCCAGCGCGCGCTCGTCGTGCTCGCGCGGCGGGAACAGCGCGCCCAGCAGCGCGCGTGTTACCTGGGGTCCCCGGCGGGCACGTCGTCCAGCATGTCGGCGGCGACGCGCAGCACGCTGCGCGCCAGCTCGACGTCCAGCGCGCGCTCGTCGTGCTCGCGCGGCGGGAACAGCGCGCCCAGCAGCGCGCGGCACGCGGCGCCATCCCGCCGCACGTGGAATAGGAACGCGGTCTTCAGCTTGCCGCACGCGTCTGTTGTCACCATGCTCACCTGGTACCAAATTACAGGTTACAGAACCAAATGCTTCATCATCATCGCCATCGTTCGAGCCGAAAGACATCCACTGCTGGACATAGGCCTCCCCCAAGAATCGCCACAACAACCGGTCCTGCGCTTTCCACATCCAGCGGATTCCCGCGACCATCACAACTGGATGACAATGCTATATTGGTGCCGATTCTCTTGTCACAAAATTCTCTAAACTAGACTAAAAATCACGTTAATTTAGTTTAGTCTTGTCAAACGACGTTTTCTATTCTGAAATTCACTTTAAAACAAATTTTTGGTTTGACAGGACCAAAATTAGTTTAGTTATTTGTTATGTTTACGGGAGCGGGGAAACGGACGTGCAATCAAACCGCGAGTCATTTGCATACTCTTTATTTAACGATGCTCTTTCACACACACACAGGTGTCGTACGCACACTACAATATACAACACTCCCTTCCCCACATAGTTTAGAAAAATGGCTTATAATTAACAGGTAGAACACGTCGCTTTGATCTGAGATTCTTTTGGCCGGTTTCTACAACCATCTCATTTCCTTCTTCCGAGCAAAGCGGTGTTGGGTGGTTGGGACTCATTATCCTTGAATGATCTGAAGTAGATGGCGATTGCAAGGCTAATGGCTCAACGCTCGTACCTTCCCCCTCTCCAAGAGGAACCTCTTCGGTGGTTGTTGGCAGTTGGGCACCTACGGAATCGTCGCTCTCACCCGTTATGCATGCGGATTCCAACTGCGGCAATGAGCTACTGTCATCGGTTTCTATGTCCACGTGCCATTCATTTTCCTCGTTTTGCGCCTCTGAATCGCCTTCAGCTTGAAATCGACGAATTTGGTCGATGTGTCGAGTTACCTTGCAACTTAGTTCCGGAATATACACCGAATACATGACATTCCCGATCTCTTCTTTGATTATCCCCTGCACCCAACAACATTTATTGTTTCCAAAAAATCTTTTTATCCAAACAACGTCCTCTATCCTAAATTTAGGTCTTTTCCTTCCTCCCTTGTTTCTACTCTGTAAGGACTGATTTTTCCGTACTGTTAGTGAAAGATCGGCGGATGTCGAAGCGACTTGGTGTGGATTAATTAAGTCCAAACGCGAGCGTAGAGATCGACCATAAAGTATTTCTGCTGGAGATTTACCTGTGGTACTATTTTTGGAGTTTCTATAATCAAATAAAAATTTTGCAATTTTTTCTGGCAGAGATATGTTTGTGTTATTTTGCAGAATTATGCTTTTAAGACCTTTTTTAATTATTTTCACAAAGCTTTCGGCTTGCCCGTTACTCGACGGATGATACACCGGCGATAAAACATGCTGAATACCGTTTATAACACAAAAATTCTCAAATTCCCTAGACGTGAAAGAAGTACCATTGTCCGTAACCAACGTGTGTGGTATACCTACCCTAGACATCAAATCACAAAGCCTACTTATGACAGTTTTCGATCCGTATGATGTTGTGCTAACTGTGTAACATTCGACCCACTTGGAATATGCATCAACTATAACTAAAAACATTTGGTTATGAAACGGGCCAAGAAAATCCAAATGGATTCTATAAAATGCATGCGGCGGATAAGGCCACGGCGAGGGAGGCGCGCAGTGCGGCGAGGGCCTCAGCTGCGCGCACACCGTGCACGCGGCTGCCAACTGTTCGAGCGCCGCGTCGATTCCCGGAAACCACATTCGTTCGCGTGCGGCGGCTTTCATTTTCACCACCCCGAAGTGAGAATCATGAAGTTCCCTGCACATTTTTTCTCTAAGTGAATGTGGAATAACCACTTTATGACCACGCATTAAGCATTCATTTTCCAATGCTAACTGGAACCGACAGTCAAAATAAGCTCGCAATTTAGGGTCGTGAACTTTACGCGGCCAACCGTTTAAGACATAATATTTAACTTTCTTTAAAATCTTGTCGCGTTCGGTCTCGCAACATAATTTCTCTAGCGTAATGGGTAAACTTCCTTCGACAACAAAATTGACGTAAGCAGCACGCTCCTCACAGTCGCGGTCCTCCCCGCGCGCTTCGTCATCCGCCTGGTTGCCATTCACTAATGTCGCTCGAGATAAAAAATCTGCACTGTTATCACCGCTACGAATATATTCGATGGAATAATTGTACGCCGACAGAAATAACGCGTAGCGTTGTAGCCTATTCGCGGACACCTCAGGAATGCCACGATGCGGACCAAAAATCGTTATCAAAGGTTTATGATCCGTACGTAATATGAACGGTGTGATTCGACCGTATAAGTACTGGTGAAATCTTCTTACACCATAAATTATGGCCGTGGCCTCCTTCTGTAACTGCGAATAGTTTTTTTCCGCTGCTGTGAGCGTCCTTGAAGCGAATGCAATAGGCCTCTCGCGACCGTCAGAACGTGACAACTGGGATAAAATGGCACCTAAGCCTTGTGGCGAAGCATCTACTGTTAGTATTAGTTTTGCGTTAGGGTTAAAATGAGCTAGCAACTGGTCGGAAGCCAGTAGTTCCTTAATTCGTTCAAACGCCTCGTCGTGAACTGGAGTCCATTCCCACTTTTTATTTTTATGCAGTAATTCATACAATGAGCTCAGTATTGACGAAGCCTTTGGCACGAAGCTTCTATAATAGTTTATTAACCCTAAAAATGATTGTAACTGTGAACTATTCGTCGGTTTCGGAGCTTTTAATATGGCCTGGACTTTATCTGGTGATTTGCGTATACCATTTTTATCAATAATATGACCAAGGTAGCAAATTTCATTTTTAAAATATTCGCATTTATCCTGCTGAACAGTTAACCCTGTGTCTTCTAGACGTTTTAAAACTAACGTTAACCTGTTTTTGTGCTCATTAATATTACCCCCAGTGACCAAAATATCATCTAAAAATGTAATTACCCCGTCCAGGCCTGCAAGCACACATTCCATTGCGCGTTGGAAAATGGCAGGCGCACTCGACAGACCGAACACTAGTCTGGTGTATTTAAAAAGACCACGGTGCGTATTAATACAAGTTAGAGCCTGTGAGTCTTCTGTCAATAAAAATTGATTATATGCTCGCGAAAGGTCCAGTTTAGTGAACTGCTCACCACCGTATAATTTAGAGAACAGTTCATTGATCGTTGGAAGTGGGTATTTTTCAATAATTAATTGTTTATTAATAGTTATTGAATAATCTGCACATATTCTAACGCCACCGTCTTTTTTTAACACCGGTACAATGGGAGAGGCGCATTCCGAATATTCTACAGGTTCTAATATCCCAAGATCCACAAGACGATTCAATTCTGTATCGATTTTTTCTCTTAAGGCGAAAGCGACCGGTCTTGCTTTAAAGAATACCAACTTCGCATCGGGTTTTAACTTTAAAAATACCTTATATTTGTTGAAGCATCCTAATTTACTACTGAACAATTTTGGAAATTGCGAAATAATCTCAGTGAGTGCGTGATCCTGTGGCTTATCTATATAATTGACTGGTGCCACCAGCGCCGCCGCAGGGGCAAACTCTAAGTTAAATGTTAATAAAAACTCACGGCCCAACAGCGGCGGGCCGCCGCCGCGCACTACGTAGAACATCATCGCACATGCGTGCGACCTACATACGTCACGGTCAAGCGAATGAACCCTAAACTTATCATTTTGCTTCCCGTATAGCTAAATAGATTCTTATCGGTGTCGGACAACGGCACTTCCTTGAAATATGATTGGTATGAATGATCTGAAATGACGTTAACGGCTGAACCACTGTCTATCTCAAACTCCAAAAATATACCATTTACATACACGGATTCTAACATTGGTCTACCTCTCACGCATTTAATGTTAAGAACAGGTGACTCACCATCGTCTCCGACATCCCCCATATCCTTCCTGACGTACTTAACTTTCGAGTTAGCCGCACACGTTGTTTCTGTATTCTGTGCCGCACACATTCTACTTAAGTGACCCTTGCGGTTACACTTTTTGCACTTGTAACTTTTAAAACGGCACTGATTGGCCTTGTGGTTGGTATACCCGCACACACTGCATTTTTCAGTCCTGGATATATTAAACACGCCGTCGGGGGCCGCGCTGCCGGGCGCGGGCGCGTCGCTCGGGCCCGCGATGAAGCCGCTTGCGCCACTCGATGCTTGGGTGGTAGTTGCTGCTTTGCGCGCCGCGCACACGTTTTCAGCCAACTCCACGGCCTTCGCCAGCTTATTTATTATTCAACTTAGTAAAAATTGACATTTTGCTATTCTGTCATCATCATCATCATCATCATCATCATTTCAGCCGAAAGACGTCCACTGCTGGACATAGGCCTCCCCCAAGCATCGCCACAACGACCGGTCCTGTGCCTTCCGCATCCAGCGGATTCCCGCGACCTTCACCAGGTCGTCGGTCCACCTTGTGGGGGGCCTACCCACGCTGCGCCTTCCAGTACGCGGTCGCCACTCCAGAACTTTACTGCCCCATCGGCCATCCGTTCTGCGAGCAATGTGCCCCGCCCACTGCCACTTAAGTTTGGCAATTCTTCGGGCTATGTCGGTTACTTTCGTTCTCCTGCGAATCTCCTCATTTCTGATTCGATCACGCAGGGACACTCCGAGCATAGCCCTCTCCATTGCCCTTTGAGTGACTTTGAGCCTTCTTATGAGGCCTATTGTGAGCGACCACGTTTCAGTACCGTAAGTAATTACTGGCAACACACACTGGTCAAAGACTTTCGTCTTGAGACACTGCGGTATTTTGGACGAGAAGATATTGCGTAGCTTCCCGAACGCTGCCCAACCGAGTCGGATTCGACGATTGACCTCTTTCTCGAAGTTGGACTTACCTAGCTGGACAGTTTGTCCTAGGTATACATAATCGTCAACAACTTCGAGTGTAGATTCTCCGATGTTTACGGGAATGGGTGCTATATGGGAATTCGACATAACCTTTGTCTTGTCCATATTCATCTTAAGACCCACTCTATCAGAAGCTCTACTGAGGTCATCGAGCATTGTACCGAGGTCCTCCATGGTCTCAGCCATGACTACTATTGTTGAGGACAACCCAAGGATCATGAAAGTAAACAAACGATCTGTTGAAAGGCACTTGCCATATGTATTAAAATTGAAAGTACACTCGTTCCTACGTAGCTCTGTTCTAGGCGACTAATACGTTATTCTTTCTTCAGGCTTCAGGGTTCAGGACGTCAGGATCAGTTCTTCATAGGTTGAGGTCTTGATCTGAAGCGTAGAACGAGTGACGATCGAATGAAATATTGCCCACACCAAAAATGCACTTCAGGTCTTCTCGGCGCCCCCGCCAGGGGGCGCGAGGATCGGTCTCGGGATTAAATCCCTTTACCGAGGTCGCCATCTATGCCCGTAAATACGGGCATGTCCTTGGGTTGGACCTCTGTCCAAGCATAATAGCTGTGCGCCGCCTACCGTAAGGCTGGCGGGCAACACAGCTTTGTGAATAGTTGCTATATGTGTTCCTGTAGGAGCGCCGCGCTCACCGTTTTCACGGAAGCGCTTCTTCACGACGCCTTGGCGGTCAGACCCTACCGGGTGAGACCCCCGGTTACCCAGGGGAGGCCCAGCAGAAGCCGACCAGCGACAAAGGCGTCGACTTAAGCGCCCTCTACAGGGGGATGCTGACCTCCGCTTTCGACGCAATCGGACTAGCCAATCACGTTTCGAGCTAAGAGGCCGTAGTATGTGTTTGAGCAGTTTGTACTGTGGGTAACACTGCTCAATGTTTACGTATGAATGCGCGCCCACGCATTCTACGTGTGAGTATAAATGCATGTACAGTTATGTGTGTCTGTGTTTAGTGCGCTCCGTGCCTATATTAACTTAGCACACGTCGCGCACTGGGATGCATGTTATGTTTGTAAAGTGCTCTGTGTTTGAATAAGTCACGTGTTAACCATGTTATGTCAGGCGTCAATCCGGTGGGTGGGAGCGGAGGAGGGCGACCTTGCTGGCGGCCGCAGTTGCATGTCCCGCCACTCTCGGTGGCTTAGCCGGTTGTAAACAACGTGGCCATTCCACCGAGAATGACGGGTAACACCAAAAATGAGCTGAGCTCGGTGTACTTCTCGTCGCCCCGCAAGGGGCGCGAGGAATCGGGCTCGGGGGTTAGGGCCCCCTTTCCCGAGGTTGCGGGGTCGCGGCCCATAAAAATATGGGCCGGTAGTTGGGTTGGGTTGTTTACCCTTTATGGCTGGCGGGCCGGATTAAAAATGGTCCCTATGGCCGCGGGATTTCTCCGCGGCAACATGTGTTATTGTTTTGTGTCTGTGGGGGCGCCTGAAGTGTTTCACGCTGCCCGAGCGACCAGTCCCCCGCTAGGTGAGACCCCCAGTTACCTGAGGGAGGCCCGGCGAGGGACGATCAGCTACAAGGGCAGCGGCTTTGTTTGGCGCCTGCCTACAGATAGTGATTGACCCGTGACTCACAGCGTTCTCAGAGCTAGCCGATCGCGTTCCGAGTCACGGGACGAATATGTGTGTGTGAGCGACATTGAGGTGTGAGTACGTCGCTCTGTGAGTATACACTATCATACGCTCACCCGCCCGTGAGACGTAATCGGCGTACGTCAGTATTTACTTTAGCGTGTAAAGTGAATGCGTGTGTGTGCTACGCATATTTGCGCCTAAGAACTTAGTAGCAATATGCGTAGTGGGTGCGAGTATCGTTGTGGAGTCATTTTGTGTGAGCAGACCACGTGTAACGTGATTTATGGTCTGCTCAGGCGTCAGTCCGGTGGTGGGGCGGTCACGTCCGCAATCAGGTCGCGCGGGAAGCGCTTGGCGTCAGGGGGGCGCGCGTGCCACGGCGCCAGGCCCTTGATATGGACCCAGGCGGATGCGTCGGCACGCGCGAACATCCTCTCCGCCATTTCCACGGCGAAGTCGTCTATGCTCTCGACGCGCAGGTCCCTGTGGAGTACAGAGTTCCTCACGTGGCGAGGAGCATTAGTAATACGGCGCAGCACTAAATTTTGCTGCGCCCGGAGCTTTTTTCGATGTGTCTCGCACGTGAGGGCGAGCCATGCTGGCGCGGCGTAGGTGAGCTGGGGGCGGATGTACGTCTTGTACACCCCCAGCTTGACTCGCAGCGGGAGGCGCGATGAGAGCACGGGGCGAAGCAGGTGGCGGGTGGATCGCACCCGCGCGACAACATTGCGGACGTGTTGGCCCATTGTAAGCCGGCTGTCGAGCGTGACCCCCAGGTACTTAGCCGTGAGGGTCCACTCGATGTCGGCGTCCTGTAATTTAAGGTTGGGTGGGTAAGAACGGCTCCTTGCCGTTACAATCATCGCCTGTGTCTTACCCACGTTTACCGACAGTCTCCACTTGCTGAGCCAGTCGGGAAGGTCGTCCAGGGCGCGCTGCATTTTGATCGCCGCGTGGTCGGCGTTTAATGACGTCGTAATGTACGCGGCGTCATCAGCATACAGCGCGAGTGTCGAAGTGTGCGTGGCGGGAATGTCGTCGGTATAGACAGAGTATAACACAGGCGAGATACAGCTCCCCTGCGGTACTCCGGCGGCGACGGGGCGAGCGCCGGAGAGCTGGTCCTCCACCGCAACCTTAATGGTTCGGTCCTGTAGAAATTGGGAGACCACCCGCACAATGCGGCGGGGCGTCGACGATAGTGACAGTTTGTAGAGCAGACCGGTGTGCCAGACTCTATCAAACGCCTTCTCCATGTCGAGGAATACTGCAGCTGCGTATTCCCTTTTATTGATGGCCGCTGTCAGAAGGTGCAGTACCCTCGACAGCTGGAGCGTCGTGCTGTGTTCAGCGCGGAACCCGAATTGTTCCGGTCTTGGTGTCACGTGCGGTGTCATATATCGCAGCAGGAGCATTTCGAACACCTTGGAGGTGGTCGGTAGGAGGGTGATCGGCCGATAGCCCTCCGGCTTCCTGGGATTTTTCCCGGGCTTTGGGATCATCACGACTCTCCCCACCTTCCATGTCTGTGGAAAAGTCCCGGTGCGGAGAATTCCTGTGTATAGCCGCGCTAGTGCAGCCACTGATCGTGGCGGCAAGTGGCGCAGCGCGGCGTTTGTGATCTCATCCACACTGGGGGCCTTCTTTGGCTTAGTGCGGAGAATCGCGCGTCGTACTTGACCCGGGGAAATAAAAATTGGGTCTTCCTCGGGGGCTATCGGCGTGTTGAAGTACTCTCCAAGGTGTTTCTCGACTGCTGCGACGTGTTCTTCGTCGTTTGTCGGGTTCGGCGTGAATTGACGCTCCAAGTGAGAGGCGAAGATCTCTGCCCGGTCTGCTGCGGTGTATCTTAACGCCCCGTCGCTGTTAAGCAGCGGTCTCACCGGAGCTGGGGTGTTCTTGAGGCGTCGGCACACTCGGTGAACCGACGTCCAGTCGCAGTCGGCTTCTATGTAGTTCTCCCAGCTCTCGGTGGTATGGTCCTTTAATTCGGCCTTTACCTTTTCCGTGAGTCGGTTGAGCTGGGTTTTCAGTACTGGGTCTCTAGTGGTTTGCCACCGTCTGCGCAGCTCCCTCTTCGCGACAATCATGCGCTTGAGGTGTGCGGGGAGCGTCGAGTAACGCCCCTGTGGTGCTGGTGCTGAGTCAGTTGCCGCTTGGAGGGCACATTGCATGCTGACGGTGAGCTCGTTCGCCAGCTCATCGACGTCAGCGGCATCGGTAATAGGCCGAGTGGGCGTGGTGGTCTCCATCTTCGCCGCAAAGGCTGTCCAGTCCGTGCGGCGACGTGGCGCGGGACGAGCATAACGGGTGGTGTGTCCTGTGAGGGTGACGAGTACCGGCTGATGATCAGACAGTAACTCGTCATCCAGCGTCTCTTGCGCGATCTGGCAGGTCAGGCCGCGGTGGACGACAATGTCCAGGACATCCGGTGAGTGTCGAGTGATGGTTGGGTACCTGGTTGGCATCTCGGGCCCGGACACTTCGTAGCCGCGGTTTTCCGCGTCATTGAAGAGTCGTCTCCCGTCACTGTTTGTAGCGTGTGAGTTCCACGCTGGGTGCTTACAGTTCCAGTCACCGGCGATGATGGTGGGATGGGGCGCTGCTAGCAGTGCGTGTACGTCGGCAATTTCCAGTCTGTTTTGTGGCGGCTTGTAGGCCGCGTACACGCACAGGTCCTGGCCGGCGACGTGGAGTTGCACACCCAGCGCGTACATGCTGTTGAGCTGAGGCAGTGGTAGCTCCTGGTGGACGACTCTTCTCTTCACTATGACCGCCAGACCGCGGTATGAATGTGTGGCCGTTTGCTCGTCCTTCCTATAGACGAGATATCCTGGGAATCGTAGTGGGATTGCAGGTCCCAGTTTCGTCTCGCTTATAAGCGCCACGTCGATGTTCTGTTCCTGCAGGAGTGGGCGGAGGAGGGCGACCTTATCCCTGAGGCCGCCGGCGTTCCAGTGTAGGATCCTCAACGACTGGGTCATTGCGCTGGTGTGTACTGGCCGATCAGGGTGGCCATGCCGTTGAGGACCGCACGTACTGGGTCTTCTCCCCTGCGCAGGGCGTATAGTACGTCCTGCAAGACCCGTATGGCGACCTCGATAATGTCCGAGTT
This sequence comes from Asteroscopus sphinx, assembly GCA_949699075.1. Classification (NCBI taxonomy): domain Eukaryota; kingdom Metazoa; phylum Arthropoda; class Insecta; order Lepidoptera; family Noctuidae; genus Asteroscopus; species Asteroscopus sphinx. The sequence continues at coordinate 86,448 of CATIWT010000010.1, read as the reverse complement.
GGTGTTGACGCTTGGATGGCGTTGGACATCATCAGCGGCACCCTGGGTCTGGGTATAACGTACCTCCCGGGGTGCCTCCGCCGACGCCGCATTGCCTCGCATCGGTTTGAGACTTCTATGTGCTCCAGAGGTCGCTTTTCGCGTGTTACCGTGTTTGTTTACATCGGTTTTGCGATCCTCTGGAGCTAAATTTGTGTTTGTTTGGGTGCCGTGGGCCCCCATGGCGCCATGGGCACCGTGGGTGCCGATTTGCGGTGGGCGTTCCTTACCCCTCTGTTGCGCGGGCGCTGATTGGTCGGCGTGTCCGCGCAACAGGTGGCTGCGGTTAGTCGGCGGTTGGGATTGGCCGGCCTTAGTTTCGTTTTCTGCCGCGGCGGCAGAGTGGCGTGGCATGCGCATTTTATCGCCGGTATCGTTTTCAGTACGATTACCGGCGATGTTTACGTTTGTTTGGGGATCTTGTTGTTTTTTGCGTTTGCCGCCACGTTTCTTCCTCCGCCCGGAAGAGGTGGTGGCTGCTTCGCGCACCTGGGGCCCATTTGCCGCCGCCATCAGGGTAGTTGATGGTAGTTCCCCTTCCGGGGTGGGGTTTAGCCTCTCGGTGGTCTCTGTGTGAGGCCGGCGTGAGTCCCCCCCGGTGATGGCGACGGTGCCCGCTCTTTTGTTCCTCAGTTCTTTGATTAGAACTGGGCATTTTGAGTGATTGGCTGCGTGAGGGCCCCCGCAGTTTGTGCAGGTGGCAGGCTCTTCTTTTGGGCGTGTGCACTCTCTAGCATAATGAGGCCCGCCACACTTCACACATGCGAGGGGGCGATGACATTGAGCGGACGAGTGCCGAAACTGTTGGCATCTATGGCACTGGGATGGGCCCTTTTTCCCACGCCAGGCCTCGATTTTAACGCCGGGCATACACATCATCTCAGTGACATGAAATATGCCCGGTATAGTGTCTGGGGTGCGTTTGAGGGTGGCGTGGAATATGCAGCCGGGTCGCCCTTGTCTCGCCTTGATGTGGCGAACAAATTCCGGCTCAAATCCTAGCGCGCGAAGCTCCTCTTCTATTTCCTCCGGCGCAGTGTCTACTGGCAGCCCCCTGATGGCCACCTTCACACTTTTATCCGCTGGTAGCGAGAAGGAGAACCAACTTATATTCTCCTCTTTTTCGAGCTCCGTCAGGTAACTCTGTACCAGACGGAACTCGGTCTCATGTTGGGGGGTGAATTTCACCCCCTTTCCAAATGGGCGCGCACTTGGTGCCCGGCCCAGCTTGTCTTTTAGCGCCTTAAAGTGGCGCGCCCACTGGGGCATCGACTCGACTATCAGCGGCGGGAAGCGAAGCTTTTTCGCCGGCTTCCCTTTCGCAGCACCTCCTCCTGGTTGAGGTGAGGTGCGCGTGGGGGCTGCTGTTGACGACGCCGTGTTTGGGCTGCGCGGTGTTTGCGCAGCTTGGGAAAAAGTAATGGGGGTATTTGGTACCTGGGCCGTGGTGTCGCTGTCAGCACGCAAGCGTACGGGTCGCTGCGGCTGCGGTGCGGGTACACATGGCCGTTTTGCCTCCTCCACGGCGTCGTCATCAGGACTGCGCTGACGCCGCTGCGCTAGGCGGGGCAAATTAAAATCGAATTCCAGGTCGAATGATATGGCACCTACCTGGGCTTCCGGAGTGACCTGACTTTGCAGGTCAGGCATCGAGGGTGCCTTTTGCTGTCCTTGGGGGCTGGGCCGGGTCTTCCTCAGCGCAGTCCTGGGAATTTCCAACACCAAAAATTGTCCCCGGCGGGCACGTCGTCCAGCATGTCGGCGGCGACGCGCAGCACGCTGCGCGCCAGCTCGGCGTCCAGCGCGAGCTCGTCGTGCTCGCGCGGCGGGAACAGCGCGCCCAGCAGCGCGCGTGTTACCTGGGGTCCCCGGCGGGCACGTCGTCCAGCATGTCGGCGGCGACGCGCAGCACGCTGCGCGCCAGCTCGGCGTCCAGCGCGCGCTCGTCGTGCTCGCGCGGCGGGAACAGCGCGCCCAGCAGCGCGCGTGTTACCTGGGGTCCCCGGCGGGCACGTCGTCCAGCATGTCGGCGGCGACGCGCAGCACGCTGCGCGCCAGCTCGGCGTCCAGCGCGCGCTCGTCGTGCTCGCGCGGCGGGAACAGCGCGCCCAGCAGCGCGCGTGTTACCTGGGGTCCCCGGCGGGCACGTCGTCCAGCATGTCGGCGGAGACGCGCAGCACGCTGCGCGCCAGCTCGGCGTCCAGCGTGCGCTCGTCGTGCTCGCGCGGCGGGAACAGCGCGCCCAGCAGCGCGCGTGTTACCTGGGGTCCCCGGCGGGCACGTCGTCCAGCATGTCGGCGGCGACGCGCAGCACGCTGCGCGCCAGCTCGGCGTCCAGCGCGCGCTCGTCGTGCTCGCGCGGCGGGAACAGCGCGCCCAGCAGCGCGCGTGTTACCTGGGGTCCCCGGCGGGCACGTCGTCCAGCATGTCGGCGGCGACGCGCAGCACGCTGCGCGCCAGCTTGGCGTCCAGCGCGCGCTCGTCGTGCTCGCGCGGCGGGAACAGCGCGCCCAGCAGCGCGCGTGTTACCTGGGGTCCCCGGCGGGCACGTCGTCCAGCATGTCGGCGGCGACGCGCAGCACGCTGCGCGCCAGCTCGGCGTCCAGCGCGCGCTCGTCGTGCTCGCGCGGCGGGAACAGCGCGCCCAGCAGCGCGCGTGTTACCTGGGGTCCCCGGCGGGCACGTCGTCCAGCATGTCGGCGGCGACGCGCAGCACGCTGCGCGCCAGCTCGGCGTCCAGCGCGCGCTCGTCGTGCTCGCGCGGCGGGAACAGCGCGCCCAGCAGCGCGCGTGTTACCTGGGGTCCCCGGCGGGCACGTCGTCCAGCATGTCGGCGGCGACGCGCAGCACGCTGCGCGCCAGCTCGGCGTCCAGCGCGCGCTCGTCGTGCTCGCGCGGCGGGAACAGCGCGCCCAGCAGCGCGCGTGTTACCTGGGGTCCCCGGCGGGCACGTCGTCCAGCATGTCGGCGGCGACGCGCAGCACGCTGCGCGCCAGCTCGGCGTCCAGCGCGAGCTCGTCGTGCTCGCGCGGCGGGAACAGCGCGCCCAGCAGCGCGCGTGTTACCTGGGGTCCCCGGCGGGCACGTCGTCCAGCATGTCGGCGGCGACGCGCAGCACGCTGCGCGCCAGCTCGGCGTCCAGCGCGCGCTCGTCGTGCTCGCGCGGCGGGAACAGCGCGCCCAGCAGCGCGCGTGTTACCTGGGGTCCCCGGCGGGCACGTCGTCCAGCATGTCGGCGGCGACGCGCAGCACGCTGCGCGCCAGCTCGGCGTCCAGCGCGCGCTCGTCGTGCTCGCGCGGCGGGAACAGCGCGCCCAGCAGCGCGCGTGTTACCTGGGGTCCCCGGCGGGCACGTCGTCCAGCATGTCGGCGGCGACGCGCAGCACGCTGCGCGCCAGCTCGGCGTCCAGCGCGCGCTCGTCGTGCTCGCGCGGCGGGAACAGCGCGCCCAGCAGCGCGCGTGTTACCTGGGGTCCCCGGCGGGCACGTCGTCCAGCATGTCGGCGGCGACGCGCAGCACGCTGCGCGCCAGCTCGGCGTCCAGCGCGCGCTCGTCGTGCTCGCGCGGCGGGAACAGCGCGCCCAGCAGCGCGCGTGTTACCTGGGGTCCCCGGCGGGCACGTCGTCCAGCATGTCGGCGGCGACGCGCAGCACGCTGCGCGCCAGCTCGGCGTCCAGCGCGCGCTCGTCGTGCTCGCGCGGCGGGAACAGCGCGCCCAGCAGCGCGCGTGTTACCTGGGGTCCCCGGCGGGCACGTCGTCCAGCATGTCGGCGGCGACGCGCAGCACGCTGCGCGCCAGCTCGGCGTCCAGCGCGCGCTCGTCGTGCTCGCGCGGCGGGAACAGCGCGCCCAGCAGCGCGCGTGTTACCTGGGGTCCCCGGCGGGCACGTCGTCCAGCATGTCGGCGGCGACGCGCAGCACGCTGCGCGCCAGCTCGGCGTCCAGCGCGCGCTCGTCGTGCTCGCGCGGCGGGAACAGCGCGCCCAGCAGCGCGCGTGTTACCTGGGGTCCCCGGCGGGCACGTCGTCCAGCATGTCGGCGGCGACGCGCAGCACGCTGCGCGCCAGCTCGGCGTCCAGCGCGCGCTCGTCGTGCTCGCGCGGCGGGAACAGCGCGCCCAGCAGCGCGCGTGTTACCTGGGGTCCCCGGCGGGCACGTCGTCCAGCATGTCGGCGGCGACGCGCAGCACGCTGCGCGCCAGCTCGGCGTCCAGCGCGCGCTCGTCGTGCTCGCGCGGCGGGAACAGCGCGCCCAGCAGCGCGCGTGTTACCTGGGGTCCCCGGCGGGCACGTCGTCCAGCATGTCGGCGGCGACGCGCAGCACGCTGCGCGCCAGCTCGACGTCCAGCGCGCGCTCGTCGTGCTCGCGCGGCGGGAACAGCGCGCCCAGCAGCGCGCGGCACGCGGCGCCATCCCGCCGCACGTGGAATAGGAACGCGGTCTTCAGCTTGCCGCACGCGTCTGTTGTCACCATGCTCACCTGGTACCAAATTACAGGTTACAGAACCAAATGCTTCATCATCATCGCCATCGTTCGAGCCGAAAGACATCCACTGCTGGACATAGGCCTCCCCCAAGAATCGCCACAACAACCGGTCCTGCGCTTTCCACATCCAGCGGATTCCCGCGACCATCACAACTGGATGACAATGCTATATTGGTGCCGATTCTCTTGTCACAAAATTCTCTAAACTAGACTAAAAATCACGTTAATTTAGTTTAGTCTTGTCAAACGACGTTTTCTATTCTGAAATTCACTTTAAAACAAATTTTTGGTTTGACAGGACCAAAATTAGTTTAGTTATTTGTTATGTTTACGGGAGCGGGGAAACGGACGTGCAATCAAACCGCGAGTCATTTGCATACTCTTTATTTAACGATGCTCTTTCACACACACACAGGTGTCGTACGCACACTACAATATACAACACTCCCTTCCCCACATAGTTTAGAAAAATGGCTTATAATTAACAGGTAGAACACGTCGCTTTGATCTGAGATTCTTTTGGCCGGTTTCTACAACCATCTCATTTCCTTCTTCCGAGCAAAGCGGTGTTGGGTGGTTGGGACTCATTATCCTTGAATGATCTGAAGTAGATGGCGATTGCAAGGCTAATGGCTCAACGCTCGTACCTTCCCCCTCTCCAAGAGGAACCTCTTCGGTGGTTGTTGGCAGTTGGGCACCTACGGAATCGTCGCTCTCACCCGTTATGCATGCGGATTCCAACTGCGGCAATGAGCTACTGTCATCGGTTTCTATGTCCACGTGCCATTCATTTTCCTCGTTTTGCGCCTCTGAATCGCCTTCAGCTTGAAATCGACGAATTTGGTCGATGTGTCGAGTTACCTTGCAACTTAGTTCCGGAATATACACCGAATACATGACATTCCCGATCTCTTCTTTGATTATCCCCTGCACCCAACAACATTTATTGTTTCCAAAAAATCTTTTTATCCAAACAACGTCCTCTATCCTAAATTTAGGTCTTTTCCTTCCTCCCTTGTTTCTACTCTGTAAGGACTGATTTTTCCGTACTGTTAGTGAAAGATCGGCGGATGTCGAAGCGACTTGGTGTGGATTAATTAAGTCCAAACGCGAGCGTAGAGATCGACCATAAAGTATTTCTGCTGGAGATTTACCTGTGGTACTATTTTTGGAGTTTCTATAATCAAATAAAAATTTTGCAATTTTTTCTGGCAGAGATATGTTTGTGTTATTTTGCAGAATTATGCTTTTAAGACCTTTTTTAATTATTTTCACAAAGCTTTCGGCTTGCCCGTTACTCGACGGATGATACACCGGCGATAAAACATGCTGAATACCGTTTATAACACAAAAATTCTCAAATTCCCTAGACGTGAAAGAAGTACCATTGTCCGTAACCAACGTGTGTGGTATACCTACCCTAGACATCAAATCACAAAGCCTACTTATGACAGTTTTCGATCCGTATGATGTTGTGCTAACTGTGTAACATTCGACCCACTTGGAATATGCATCAACTATAACTAAAAACATTTGGTTATGAAACGGGCCAAGAAAATCCAAATGGATTCTATAAAATGCATGCGGCGGATAAGGCCACGGCGAGGGAGGCGCGCAGTGCGGCGAGGGCCTCAGCTGCGCGCACACCGTGCACGCGGCTGCCAACTGTTCGAGCGCCGCGTCGATTCCCGGAAACCACATTCGTTCGCGTGCGGCGGCTTTCATTTTCACCACCCCGAAGTGAGAATCATGAAGTTCCCTGCACATTTTTTCTCTAAGTGAATGTGGAATAACCACTTTATGACCACGCATTAAGCATTCATTTTCCAATGCTAACTGGAACCGACAGTCAAAATAAGCTCGCAATTTAGGGTCGTGAACTTTACGCGGCCAACCGTTTAAGACATAATATTTAACTTTCTTTAAAATCTTGTCGCGTTCGGTCTCGCAACATAATTTCTCTAGCGTAATGGGTAAACTTCCTTCGACAACAAAATTGACGTAAGCAGCACGCTCCTCACAGTCGCGGTCCTCCCCGCGCGCTTCGTCATCCGCCTGGTTGCCATTCACTAATGTCGCTCGAGATAAAAAATCTGCACTGTTATCACCGCTACGAATATATTCGATGGAATAATTGTACGCCGACAGAAATAACGCGTAGCGTTGTAGCCTATTCGCGGACACCTCAGGAATGCCACGATGCGGACCAAAAATCGTTATCAAAGGTTTATGATCCGTACGTAATATGAACGGTGTGATTCGACCGTATAAGTACTGGTGAAATCTTCTTACACCATAAATTATGGCCGTGGCCTCCTTCTGTAACTGCGAATAGTTTTTTTCCGCTGCTGTGAGCGTCCTTGAAGCGAATGCAATAGGCCTCTCGCGACCGTCAGAACGTGACAACTGGGATAAAATGGCACCTAAGCCTTGTGGCGAAGCATCTACTGTTAGTATTAGTTTTGCGTTAGGGTTAAAATGAGCTAGCAACTGGTCGGAAGCCAGTAGTTCCTTAATTCGTTCAAACGCCTCGTCGTGAACTGGAGTCCATTCCCACTTTTTATTTTTATGCAGTAATTCATACAATGAGCTCAGTATTGACGAAGCCTTTGGCACGAAGCTTCTATAATAGTTTATTAACCCTAAAAATGATTGTAACTGTGAACTATTCGTCGGTTTCGGAGCTTTTAATATGGCCTGGACTTTATCTGGTGATTTGCGTATACCATTTTTATCAATAATATGACCAAGGTAGCAAATTTCATTTTTAAAATATTCGCATTTATCCTGCTGAACAGTTAACCCTGTGTCTTCTAGACGTTTTAAAACTAACGTTAACCTGTTTTTGTGCTCATTAATATTACCCCCAGTGACCAAAATATCATCTAAAAATGTAATTACCCCGTCCAGGCCTGCAAGCACACATTCCATTGCGCGTTGGAAAATGGCAGGCGCACTCGACAGACCGAACACTAGTCTGGTGTATTTAAAAAGACCACGGTGCGTATTAATACAAGTTAGAGCCTGTGAGTCTTCTGTCAATAAAAATTGATTATATGCTCGCGAAAGGTCCAGTTTAGTGAACTGCTCACCACCGTATAATTTAGAGAACAGTTCATTGATCGTTGGAAGTGGGTATTTTTCAATAATTAATTGTTTATTAATAGTTATTGAATAATCTGCACATATTCTAACGCCACCGTCTTTTTTTAACACCGGTACAATGGGAGAGGCGCATTCCGAATATTCTACAGGTTCTAATATCCCAAGATCCACAAGACGATTCAATTCTGTATCGATTTTTTCTCTTAAGGCGAAAGCGACCGGTCTTGCTTTAAAGAATACCAACTTCGCATCGGGTTTTAACTTTAAAAATACCTTATATTTGTTGAAGCATCCTAATTTACTACTGAACAATTTTGGAAATTGCGAAATAATCTCAGTGAGTGCGTGATCCTGTGGCTTATCTATATAATTGACTGGTGCCACCAGCGCCGCCGCAGGGGCAAACTCTAAGTTAAATGTTAATAAAAACTCACGGCCCAACAGCGGCGGGCCGCCGCCGCGCACTACGTAGAACATCATCGCACATGCGTGCGACCTACATACGTCACGGTCAAGCGAATGAACCCTAAAGTTATCATTTTGCTTCCCGTATAGCTAAATAGATTCTTATCGGTGTCGGACAACGGCACTTCCTTGAAATATGATTGGTATGAATGATCTGAAATGACGTTAACGGCTGAACCACTGTCTATCTCAAACTCCAAAAATATACCATTTACATACACGGATTCTAACATTGGTCTACCTCTCACGCATTTAATGTTAAGAACAGGTGACTCACCATCGTCTCCGACATCCCCCATATCCTTCCTGACGTACTTAACTTTCGAGTTAGCCGCACACGTTGTTTCTGTATTCTGTGCCGCACACATTCTACTTAAGTGACCCTTGCGGTTACACTTTTTGCACTTGTAACTTTTAAAACGGCACTGATTGGCCTTGTGGTTGGTATACCCGCACACACTGCATTTTTCAGTCCTGGATATATTAAACACGCCGTCGGGGGCCGCGCTGCCGGGCGCGGGCGCGTCGCTCGGGCCCGCGATGAAGCCGCTTGCGCCACTCGATGCTTGGGTGGTAGTTGCTGCTTTGCGCGCCGCGCACACGTTTTCAGCCAACTCCACGGCCTTCGCCAGCTTATTTATTATTCAACTTAGTAAAAATTGACATTTTGCTATTCTGTCATCATCATCATCATCATCATCATCATTTCAGCCGAAAGACGTCCACTGCTGGACATAGGCCTCCCCCAAGCATCGCCACAACGACCGGTCCTGTGCCTTCCGCATCCAGCGGATTCCCGCGACCTTCACCAGGTCGTCGGTCCACCTTGTGGGGGGCCTACCCACGCTGCGCCTTCCAGTACGCGGTCGCCACTCCAGAACTTTACTGCCCCATCGGCCATCCGTTCTGCGAGCAATGTGCCCCGCCCACTGCCACTTAAGTTTGGCAATTCTTCGGGCTATGTCGGTTACTTTCGTTCTCCTGCGAATCTCCTCATTTCTGATTCGATCACGCAGGGACACTCCGAGCATAGCCCTCTCCATTGCCCTTTGAGTGACTTTGAGCCTTCTTATGAGGCCTATTGTGAGCGACCACGTTTCAGTACCGTAAGTAATTACTGGCAACACACACTGGTCAAAGACTTTCGTCTTGAGACACTGCGGTATTTTGGACGAGAAGATATTGCGTAGCTTCCTTAGCTTTTTATGATTTACGTAAGTATAATTTCGGCTAGAGTAGGTATTATGGACAGTGATTTATTGGACTGATGATTGCTTAGGTTATGTGTGTGGAAAATTGAATGAGTGAATAGTTGCGAAGTGTTTAATTTACGAATGTGGGTCAGTTACACGGAAAGAGATAGATAGAATGGTTGTAATCACAATTCTACTTGCGATTCATGCGTGTCAACTTTCGAACAAACTACGCCTCCCATACTGACGTCATTAATTTTTAATCAAATGTACTTTACAGCTTTTGTTTCTGCAGTTAGAAACAGCGCAATAAGGCGTTTTTGCGCGTTTTTCTTACAGTATTTACAGAAACAAGTCATAAGATGTACTGAGAATGGTTTTGAAATGCCCTGCCTTCTTTTCCATTCTATCTATTTCTGTGGTCAGTTAACACACTTGTGGAAAATCGGTCTTTCTTTTGGTAACACTGTTTTCGAAAGCGTGACTGTGAGGGTATAAATCGTAGACTAGACATGTCTATAAGCAGAGATTAAGATTCTCGAAGGAATGGAAAGGAACTATTGAGGCTATTTTCTTAGATTTCCTTTAGTCTGTAGCAGTTTTCCCGAACAAATTCGACACGGGTGCCTTCAAGAAAAGAGCCTATTATTATGTCTTCTTAACAAAACACGCAACGCATCGGTTCCCATGGTGTAATGGATGTCCATGGGCGATGGGCGGCGGTGATTGCTTACCATCAGGTGTCCCACTTGCTCGTTTGCTCTCTGCAAAGAAGAAAATTCTGTTATAAGATACTTGCATCACAAAATAAGTAGTAACTTAACCAATTGTCGTCTACTTTTTTTTGTTGGCAAAAATATTACAGAATGCAGTTATGAAATATCACGACACTTAGCATTTGAGGAGTATCATAATTCTGTGATGTCACTTGCCATTTTCTAGCAGTATAAACGCTCAGTGTAGCGTTTAAACTTCGCAATTTATGACGTAGATGTCGTCGACCGTGCAATTGCATTGGTATGCCAAGATATTTTGTTTGCTTGTGTTTTTTTACCTAGGTACCTAAGCATATTTTTTTTCTAAGACATTTAAGTTATCAACTAATGGTATTTTGGCTAATGTCAGTCTTCTGCCAGGATTTTTGACGACGTCTGTGGTCTAGTGGTTCGAGTGTCGGACTGCTGATCACGAGGTCGTGGTTTCGATTCCCACAGGATACAAATATTTGTGTGATGAACATGAGTGTTTCTTATGTATTATATGTAAGTATTTAAAAACCGCACCACTAACCTCTTGAATCCATATGCGGATCAGAATTTGATTATCACTTACTTTAACGGTGAAGGAAAACATCGTGAGGCAACCTGCACACCTGAGAGTGCTCCATACAATTCTCGATGGTGTGTGTAGTCCACAAACCCGCAGTAGGCCAGTGTAGTGGACTAAGGTCTTAACCTTCTCATTTGGAGAAGTGGCCCGTGTATCGGTTATAGGCTGCACACCACAGGTAGCCTGCGCAGTCCTTTAGAAAAATTAGGTACGGTGCTAGGCACCACAGTGATAGGGTAGTGTGTAGAGAGGATTTAAAGGCCTCGCTCGAAGATTTAATACATTTATTTTATGTTAGAAAACTCTGCTAGGTCGCGGGTAAGGCTATCACTAACTGAGCGTCCGGGCCTTTTGGAAGGAAGATGGAAAGGGGTACCGTCCCTTGTCTCCGCCACGTGGATGGTACGGGCAGGCCGGCGGCAGCAGGACCGCAGGTAAACGCTGCCTCGTGTTTGCAGCGGGGTCAGGCACGATACGTGTCAGCAGTCAGCAGTTAGCCGGGACGTATAACCGGTATGTCGAGGATTCTGGCTGGAACGTAGAACTCTGGCCGGAACTTAGAAGATTGGCCGGAACGTAGAGCGTCTTACCGGAACCTAGAACCCCTAGTTGGGGATAAAAGATGTATTCCTGAAGGATATCCCTTCAATATGGTTGAGTTAAGCGATGGCTGATGCTCGCGTCATGCTCGTGAACGGGTGCCGTCTGTCGGGACAGGTCAGCTTCTACATACTATGGCAACTCTTTTTACGTTTATTTCTAAAGGCAATATACTCACTTTTAAACTCTTGTTTATTTCTGACATTAACCTACATTATACTCATATTATTTGAATAAATTTGATGTAATAAACAATAACCTATTTTAAAAAGAGTTTATCCATGGAGTTTCTTGCCGGTTCTTCTCCATAGGACCCACAATTTGGAACCGTGCAACTAGAGCCTGACCTTTCAAAAGTGCCTGTAATTAGGTTTATTTGAAATAAAAAACATTGAAATTGAAATTGATAGTTACCACTCGGGAAGGCTGCTGTGTTAAAAGTGCTAGAGGCCAACGCGATTACTAGTGTTGCGCATACGTTTTAGGGATGCACAACACCGGTTATATTTTGTCAGTTACTCGATTAAACTATTCAGATCCACAACGCTAAACCCGCACCCAGCAATGGAACAGTAATGGGCTGATTATGCATGTTACTTACTTACAGATATACCTACATTTTCAATTATGAGTAATTATTTGCCTCCGAAACAAAGATCGAAGTCCCAAATAAAAAGTTACAAGGGAACTTTTCGAAAAAGAAACATTTCCACTGAGCACTAATGGACATGCCATGTTTGTCCGCTTTTTGTACATTTCTGCTTATTCCCCACTCTCTAGCGCTCCACACTAGGGCGAAATTAGTGACCGAATTAAAACGGTCCTGAAATTCATTGTAACGCCAGCGCCAGTGAAAGCTTTGTGTAATTGAAATAATTAATTAGTGATGTGTCTCTTGCGACTTTTAAGGGTAAAAATCTGCAGCTTATTGTTTGTGAAAATAGTGTGTTAATTGTTTAGCTAGCTTCATTGTCTTTCACTGCTAAGTCAAAAGGCCGGTACCTGTTAAATTTAGAAAGTAGAAAGAAAGAGAGAAAAATAATTTTCTCAAACGTGCTTGGAAATTCGAACATTATTATGATAACCTTCTTCGAGATAAATTGAAATTGCTGTACTGGTTCGCGTTTACACGCGAATGCTCCCGGTTAGTGGCCACCTTGGAGTACAGTAATGTAGCAGTTCAGATTTCATCAACTCAGCATATTGCAGTCCACTGCTGGACATAGGCCTCTTCTAAGTTGCACCACAAGACTCAGTCCTCTGCCTTCTGCATCCAGTCTCCCCAGCCGCCTTTTTCATGTCGTCGGTCCACCTGGCGGGGGCGCCCTACGATGCGTTTGCTGATTTGCGGTCTTCACTCAAGGGCTCGTCTGCTCCAGCGGCCATCGGTCTTTTGACAGACACGGCCAGCCCATTGCCTCTTCAGCTTACTGATCCTACAAGCTATATCTGTCACTCCGGTTCTTCTCCGGATAATCTTGATACGGATATTATCCTTCAAAGAAACTCAAAGCATAAGCGAGCTCATAGCTCGCTGAGCGACTTTGAATTTGTGGACTAGCCCAACTGTCAGTGTCTACGTCTCGACACCGTAAACGCAGACAGGACGCACTGGCTTACAATAAATAAATGCCAACCGCATGTCACACCACATGGGGAGGCAGCGTGGTTATGTGGGGCTCGCACCCACCAAATACTCAGCCGTGTACACTACTCTCGTATTGGTGGATGAGCTACGAGAACTGAAATGCATGGCATTTGCAACCCATCCAGCGCGGCCCACTTCCGGGTACAAACACTTCTTCGGCGATGTCCGGGCACACCTGGGACAGCACCACAACTCGAGGGCCGGGCAATGCGGACGAGCCGACGAATGCCCGCAAGTGCACACCAAGTGTTACCAGTTTAATGGAAGACAAGCAAGCAAGTTTAAGAAGAATCAGTGGTTTTTTATAAGAAAACTCCACTCTCTTATACTATTAAAGCAGGTAAAGTAAATAGCGCTGTTTGGTAAATCTTATTTGTATTTTATGGGACAGAACAATAAAATATTCTGACAAACCAAACTGCTGACAAAAAACACAACGAAAAAAATTCCAGCATAATATATCTAGAGAGGAACCACATAATTTATATGTCAGCGAGTCAATAAAGATAATTTGTGTGTCACTAAGTGTGTAGATGTATAAGTGAATACAATTTGTCATGTGTGAACGGGCTAGCGGAGTGGGGGTGAATTTGAAAAGCCGAGGGAAAAATGATTCCGGCGTAGAATCTCAGGCGATATATCACCGAGAACGGGACACGTGCACGCGAATTACAAGCAGCGACTTTGTTAGGAGTTATGATATGAGTTTCCTGAGTTATGTTCATCTTTGTCGTTTTAATTTAATGACCGTTTCGTTGAGCGGGGCCACCTGTGCGACTGTGACTGTTGACTCGGAGCTACCAGGTGTTGTGTGTTGTGTTGCTGTCGTAATTTAGCTATGTAAAATTTTATCACCTTTCTTTTGCTGATGGATTAAACAGTATTATTGGAACAATTTAAATTGTGGAAAGAAAAAATCGCTCACGAGCAGGATTCGAACCTGTGACTTCTGGCTCACAGAAACACTGTTTCTTAATAAGGTATCGCTGACGTCACCCAAAGACGTACCAAGTGCATGAGAATTTCGATACCACGAGCAGTATTCACGGTAGCTTAGTGGCTAAAGCACTGGCGTACTGAGCCAGAAGTCGCAGGTTCGAATCCTGCTCGTGAGCGATTTTTTCTTTCCACAATTTAAATCGATAGATTTCGCTTCGCATGCGTAAATGCGTTAAAAATAATAAAATAATCAGTATTATTGGGCTGATATACCTAAGGTTCTATGTTCTATGAAGAGAACGCTGCAGTTCTCTGAGTATTGATTTAACTAACTACGATCGCCCACCCGCTTGCCAAACGTGGCGATTATGGCACATCCATCCCCTTTGGGGGAGATCTATGTACAGCAGTGGACGTTTTAGGCAGAAATGATAATGATGATGATTGTGGGAGACTGGTGCATAAACTAGGCTCGAGGCCTGTATTTCAGGACACCAGATCTCGGCCCTTCAGAACTTATTACTAGTGTTGTTTTCCTATACCTATTTTTATTTTTGAAAACTTTTACGATAAGCTTGGAATGGCATACGGCTTCACGTAATTTAACGTCTATTGTATCTTATAATAAACTCCATTTACTTTGATAACTCAACTATGTAATGAATTTTTTTGTAAATGCACTATTTTTTTTTGTGAATATTCATAAACAAATGAAGAAATTAGGTCTGCGTGGATACGAGTAGTTCAGTTAATCTTTAGTGCTACACAGTCAATTCTGAGTTCAAATCTGAAAAAGACATTACTTACAAGCCATTTACTCTCAAATGTATTTTCCCCTCTCACTTTGCAGTCAAACTAAAAGGAAAAACACAATATTCCTGTTACTATTATTGTGGTATATATATGTAGTACTAGCATCGAGTTTGTTTGTGAAACAGGAAATCATACGAATATCCCCAAGAGTAATGTTTTGTTTAACTGTAGAGCAAAGAAATCACGGCGTGCACACACTCGGCTCGATATTGATACAAATTAAACAGAAGATAAATGATCCGGAGTGGGGCAAACAACAGTCGGAGGGCGGGCGGCGCGGGCGGCCAGGGCGGGCGGCGCGGGCGGCCAGGGCGGGCGGCCAGGGCGGGCGGCGCGGGCGGCCAGGGCGGGCGGCGCAAACACTGCGATATTGCTTTCTTATAGAGGTGTGTAACTCAGCTCAGAACCGGTTCAAATATACAGATCAATAAGCTTGAGCTGTTGAGCTGCAGCTCAATGACAAAATACGCAGCTCACGGCTCAAAGAATAGTATCTATCTGTGCGACAACTTTTGTTGCACGGAAGATAAAATATGTCTATATAGATAAAAACCTGTTTGAACCGGTGAGCTGGAGCGGCGACAGATCCGCGGTGAGTCGCCGAGCCAGCGAGCGAGCGCAGCTCAAATAGATCGAACGGTCTTTAAGCTCAGCGACTCGCATCACAGATCATAACTCGAAGTAGGCAGATACAAAAATTGAGCTGATCTGTGAGCCGGTTCACAGCTCCGGCTCACTGACCTGAACCGTGAGCTGAGCTGCAGCTCACGCATTTTTGTTGAGTTACCCATGTCTACTTTCTTATAACGGTCGCGTGTTGATACGAGCTCGCGCACCTTCCTGTTACGTACATATTTTATATGCATCTCTATGTAACAGTTATTGTAACGCAAACGTTTATGTTTGCTATTGAACTGATCGCCAAAAACAGCTCACGATAAGTTTGTACTCGTACAATCCGGGAGTGGACTACTGTTAAAATTTACCAAAAATGTTATGTTATTTAAAAGAAGCTACATAAACGACAACAGTTGTGAAAATAATAATAAAAACCATGAAGAAATGAAAGAGATACACGCTTTTTAACTTTTTGGAGAGGGCATTTTCTGTCCTTGTCGTGCTAAACGGACTTTGTACGGAGAGATGTCAAGTTTCTATGAAGGTTTTGAACAATGACGTCATTCTTCAATAGTGCTGTCTCTAAACAAACAAAAAGTGAACAATAATAGTGAACCAATTTAAATTGCTTATAACTTGGATATTTTATTGAATATTGTATTGGTTTTTTCACTGTTGCTTATTTTTCTCGGATTTTCTAATAAAAATGAATTTAAAAAAAATTGTCATCTTCCCTATTATTAAAAAAGCACACACGTTAAAATACGCCATTTGTATACGTTGCAGCTCTTGACAGTTCTACAAGTATTTTCTATGAAAACATTTAGATGGTTTCGATATGGAAACCTGATACATAATACGCAAGCAATACGGATGTAATAATTTCTAATTAATTACTTATAATGAAGATATTACACGGCAAAATATATTTACATAAGGTTCGCTCGGGTCTTACGCAAATAGGTCTGTTTCTGAGGCAAATAATAATTATTCCGTCATGTGCGGAACCCGGGGTTGTTACGCAAATCAAATACTTATGTGATGCTTACGTGCTTACTTAGTTAAGTATTTACCGGTACAAACTAAGCCCGACTCTCGACTAAGCTCAAGAAAATTTACAATCGCCTCGGAATGTAACTCATTGTGTGGAATTGAAATAAATTATTTGTTGTGGATGCTGCGAGCGCTCGCTTGTAATTGGTTTTAAATAGGTACGTTATTGTTAGCGCCTTTGAAGTATATTATGAGTAAAGAGACTGTATTTATTTACATTAATAGATAATAGGAGACTGTAAACAACTGCTCCAAACTCACACCAAACTTGGTCACGCGGTGCGCCAGGCCGCTGACCGACTAGTATAGTAACTAAAGACAATAATAGTTAGCACCATGGTTACCAAACTTGGCAGCCTTGATAAGCAAGCCATGTGATTGACAGCACTGATAACAGTTCTTCTTCTGTTTGTCAGGTTTTGTATACTGATATTTTTCTTTACTATCCCTTTTTAGTGAGGTTTAGCAACTCGCGAGACCGCTAAATGACGCAGGATCCAACAACACACAATTTTATAAGGCTCTGCATGTATTTATACTGATAAGAATATTGTTAGTTGTTTAGTTCTTCCAAACTGATGATGAAGTCAGTATAAGTTTTTTGATGAACTATTAATCTAAAGAATTTTCTAGGATTTTAATTCCAACTAGCAATCCGACGTTGTTACGAGTGTGGTTTTACAATTGCTAGAACACGTCCAATGTTCCTCGCCAGCCAGTCGAATAAGACAGCGTCGAGGAAGCGGACATGCAGCTCAATTTACACACGAGTATAGCTGCTAAATATAAATCTAATTAAGGTAAGATATGATTTCAATTAGTTTACAACTATAATTAAATTGGGGTACCTAATTACTAACACATTTCTATCAAGTCCCAATTATAAAATGATTGAAAGAAGCGCCTCTCGCTCGACGTGATATCTTAATCCTTCGATAATCTTCGAAAAAAATCGAGATACTTGAAATTAAATCCTTGACCTTCAGATTCGATCCCAGCATCGATAATGAGCCGTGAAACTAAAATTTCCACTGAAATCACCCTCCGAGTCAGGCCTTTCAGTAAATCAAGTTACCTGTTGCCATTTCAATAATTTCTTATTCAGAATTCAGTCGTCAGCCGTGAATTTATGTAATTGAATTATACAGAGGCACACCCTGGGATTTGGAGAGTTCTTTTAAAAGGTTTCGTTACCTTTTTTTAAGAACAAAAGAATGTCGTTTATAATTTATTCAACGCGAAAATTACGCAATAGCCGAGGAGGCAATTTCGTATTCACACCGTGCTTAGATTAGACTTGATGCGCTGCGGCAGCCATCATAGTTAGTAGAGTCCGTTTCTTTAGAACTTTCATATTTGGTAAACAATCTTGGCATGTCTTTTAAATAAAAATCTTAATTAATAAGTATTAAAAGATAAAATATTAGCAATACAACTTTACATACTAAATAACATTTTAACTTGGTTACGAATCTAGTAAAATTAAAATTTACTCATCAGTAGCTATTTAAAACATCAATATTAAAGTCCTAGATTGTTTGTTTTTGTGTGTTGATTGTGTTGATGGCAATAGGCTCGCCCCCTATTACTTGGGACTATATCATAACTGGCAAAATGTACTATTACACCTTTGCCTACCCCTTCGGGGAAATACAGGCGTGATGTTATGTTGTTGTTGTTGTTGATGTTGTAGATTGTTTACTAAATATGAAAAGTCAGAAAAAACGGAATTTAGATACATTTTTTTTACATTGGGTTACACGGTGGGCAAGTAGCAAGTAGAAAGTGTGTGCGTTTTCCGCCAGTTTTCATCTGCATTCCAAGTGTTACAGAACTATTTAATGTCATCTACAATAATATGCAGAAGATCAGTTTACACGACGAACCTGGTGTTTGGCGAGGGCCCGATACGCAGCAAGTAGATACCTTATTACATGCCCATATTTGCATATGTGGCTAAAGTGCGGTTAAACATACTGCCTACACAGCAACCGTCTCACAACATCCTTTTACGACACCAAAACAATTACATTGTTGAGACAAAGCCTTCGAGGCGACAAAAATTTATGTAACTATGATGTAACATTGTTATCGCATCTGAAAAGTTGATGAGAAGTATCGCCACGAGCTCCAACAAACGCGTATCGATCGTAAAACAATAAACAATTAACTGTAGAACATTTCTAAGACATTATTATTGTTTCAAAGACTAAAAACATAGCGTGCTTAGTTTGCTACACGAACACAAATTATGTAGTAGGTATGTGATGGAGGAATGCGTTTAATAATAGTTTAAGTGTCCCAAAGGCAAACAAAATACTTTATTTGCGTATAGAAGTATCCTAAACACATGACACTAGACATAAATCGCAAACTATCGTAAAAGTAAAAGCTTTCGTTTATAAAAGATATTATTTATCGCAAAACTTGAGTTATCACTATTTTTATAGAGTATATAAGGATTTTTTAGCATAGCTATTTGGGTGATGCGGAAGGAATATACCTAGGTAGTATAAACGTTACTACTTTTCGATTCAGTGGTAGGAAGTTTACTTCCCAAGTCTAGATTATGTGCCTTATTTTTTTTATTTTGAACAAACTAGCATGCATTTCACCTGATGAGATAGAAGAATAGATCGAATATTCTTTATTGTACACACGGCTACGTTTCTATGGGGTATCATCGGGTCGATGGGTGGTACGGAACCCTTACTGCGCGAGTCCGACTCGCACACATAAAAAAATTCAACCATTGGACGACCTCTCGTTTGAATAAAGAGACTTGCTAAGATTGTTTACTAAATAAGACAGTTGAGAATAAATATACTATACTTACTTGTATAGGTACAGTTAAAAGCAATAATATCTGCCTATCTACTGATTTTAAACCGCCAATAATGTGTATCTCTCTGAGCCAAGTCACGACAAAAATATAGGTATAACTATGTGTAGTAGGGGCCATCTCTTCTGTACAAAGACACATATTTACCCGTTCTGTCTATAGTCAGATAGCTATTGTTGGCTTTTTTAGGGTTCCGAAGTCCTACAAGGAACCCTTATAGTTTCGTCATGTCCGTCCGTCTGTCCGTCTGTCCGTCTGTCCGTCTATCCGTCTGTCCGTCTGTCCGTCTGTCCTAATCCTTTACAGCTTAATAACTTCTACAGTTATAAACATAAGTAAATGAAATTTTGTTAAAAAATAGTCTGCATATAGATCTCAATTTTAAAAGAATAAAAAAATAGTTTTTACGTTCTTTAGGGGTGGCACCCATACATGTGAAAAGGGGAAAAAAAAAATTTTTTCGCTGCACCCCCTCGTGTGGGGTATCATTGAATAGGTCTACTAAAATGAAGGTAATGTTTCATACACCACTTTTTTATCAGGTGTACCAACTGCGAAATATAGCCCGCCAAAGTGGCTTGCAATGTGTCCCCCCCCCTGCCATTTCTAAACTATGCAACGTAGAAACTTATAATCTTCCACATTGATAGACCTTTGTGAAAACTCTCTTTTAAAATTATTTCGAGTATAATGTGATTATAATTTTTTGAGTTATAGACAGAAAACTGAAAAATACTTAAAACGTCCTAGTTCAAAGGTCATTGACCTTAGAGAAAAATGATCATAGCAAATAATGCTCCTTTAGCTACTTTCTATTTGAAAAAATCACAAAAAGTAACTTTGTGTTATGTTGACGACACACTTCTTAAATTTGGCGCCATCTAGCGGCGTCGTACAACACTCTCTGGGTCGCCAATGCTGGCGTCAAGTGCCGTTATTTGGCACTGTATAGCGCCATCTAGCGGCTACTGACATCACTCTCTGAGTCGCCAATGCTGCCGTCTATTGCAAAAACTAAAATAGCCGTGATTAATATTCGATTTGATTTGTTTGGAACCCTATAGATAATACTGAGCATGGCCCGACATGCTCTTGGCCGGTTTTTTTAAACTGTCGATAGGCAGATATGATTGCTCCTGACTGTACCAATACAAATACTACTCATTTGTTACACTGTATTTGTGGCCGTAAATGGCAGAACCACAGAAATAGATAGAATAGAACGGTTGTAATCACAATTTTACTTGCGATTCATGCGTGGCAACTTTCGAACAAACTACGCCTTACATGTTGACGTCATTAATTTCTAAAAATTAACTTTAATCAAATGTACTTTACAGCTTTTGTTTCTGGAGTTAGAAACAGCACAATAAGCAGCAAGCAGTTTTTGTTACAGTAATTACAGAAACAAGTCATAAGGCGTACTGTGAGTAAGGCTTTGAAATGCGCTGAACTATGGTGCAGAGTGTTGGTACGCGCACCCTGCCCACTTTTCTATTCTATCTATGTCTATGGGCAGAACACATGGTGTAAGTACTCATATTCTTGTATAAATTTTTTTTGTCTGAATTTTATTGGTTGTGTCACGGCAATACTGTAGGTATATAAACAAGCGGATGCTGTCGACATTTAAATATTGCACTCCACCCATGAGGATCTAATTTTATGAGTGAAATTAGTTATTCACCTGTTGTTGCCATTTATTATAGAGAGCACAATGCGAGCGGCAGCGAAGCGCGCCGGCCGCCTGCCGCACCCACCATTATTTGCGGATAACTACATCAAAATCATAAGCTGGTAGTCATCTGCCGCGCGTACTATCCATGTTTTATAATTTGTGTTTATCTCATGGCTACTTGCCTGAAGAGTTGACGAAGACAATAGTAACTTACTACCGATTGTCAAGAGCAAGACTGGTGACGTGTCAGATAAGGATAACTATCGGTCTATCTCACTAGCTACACAATAATGGCTAAGGTGCTTGACAGCTTGCTTAACAACATTGTCCTGCAGCACATAAAGCTGAACGATGCCCAATTTGGATTTAGGAGTAGGGGCTATCAACAGAGAGCGCAATATTGTGTCTTAAGCAAGCTTTCGGGTATTACACTGAGAGGAAAACTGCTGACTGATGCATGCTTCCTGGCCCTGTCAAAAGCCTTTAATAGGCCTTTAACCTTTTTTTTTAAATACCCGAAATATCTTAGCACAAACTTTTGTTTGTTCTACAAATTTTCATCATTCGAAACATTTTTTATACATAATTCTCTGTAGTTTGCCACCCCATAAAGGGCCACAGGATCTATAATGGCGACCAACCAAAAAAAACTACGAAACAGTGAAGCTCGGCGCGTCTCGGGGAATGGTGGAAGCTGGCTGTCTTGGAAGCCATAACGAAATTAATCAGAAAGTAAATTAGGAGGAGCAGGCAGACACTTTGTTACCACTTCCCTCCGAATCAAGCACGAAAATAGTACATTAGAAAGAAAGAAAAATAAGTTATTGCCACAACAAGACGACAATTACAATTACTGTCGAGGCCTTCAATCGATTGCTTCATTTCAATGAAGCAATTGATGGCTGAGTAATATCGGAAATACGAGGCCACAGATAATATACCTAATAAGATGAGGCGAAGCCGAGTACTTCCGAAGTGATTTTTAACTGTGATTGCTATTTCGGCTGAGACTTGTATATGTAATACTTTTCTCTCATTTGCGAGGAAACAATACACAAATTAATTCAACAATATCTAATTTTCATTCATGCCAATTCGTTCGCACGCGGATGTTTTCTTGTTCTATTTTAAAAGTTTTGAAAAAAATAACGAGCAGCCTTTATTTTATAATGATAAATATTTTGTACCTAAAACACTTACTTTATGTGTGTACTTAAAAACCTCGGTAACATAATTTATAAAATAAACTGTCCAGGAATTTCTATTATTGTCGTGTTGGATATAACGGCCTATTATTTCGTTGCGTACGGAAAAGAGCCGATTGATGTATTCTTATTTTTGAATAATGAACCAATTTCCGAGCAAGTGGTAGAAAAGATATTTGCAACCTGGGTAAGCCACGTTTGTTCGTACCTAGCACCACGGATTAATAAATTTTGTCATTTATGGGTCCTATTTCTTTAAGAGTAAGGTGTCTGGAGAAGCAGAGCGTCTGATTCACCACTTACAGATTAGCTCTGACAACTATCAGGCATGCTGGAAAATTCTTTACCATCGTTACGAAAACAAGAAACTGATTTTTACGTCTCATATCACTACACTGCTTAGCCTTCGCAACATACAGCAGCAATCGTTGAACATTATTAAGAAGCTGCACGACGTAGCCAAGAATACTTTGCATGCTATTCAGAACCTAGGAGTGGATATTTCTACATGGGATCCACTTTTAGTATACCTGCTAGCACAGGAGCTGGACAACGAGACCTTCACTGAGTACACAGAATCCATCAAAAAACCCAGAGAGCTACCCGCTTTACAGGAGTGCCTGGAGTACCTTGAGATGAAATTCACAGCATTAGAAGCGTCTCGTCGTAAACAAGAACCAAGCAACCAGAAAACCACGTCAGCTCAACCAACAAAACCAACCCATTACTACCAAAACCAAAAGAATCGCAACGATAATCAATTGGGCGATGAAACTTGCAAATCAAACATGAGTTCATTTCACATCTCGCGGTCATTTACCTGCGTATTATGCAATTCCGATCATGGGCTGTGGAAGTACCCTGATTTTTTACAAATGACGCATGTGAAAAAATTGAGCAAGATTGAACAGTTAAATAAATAAATAAATATTTTTGGGACATTTTACACATCACCATCTAGTCCCAAATTAAGCAGAGCTTGTACTTTGGGTACTAGACAATGGATATAATACTTATATACTTTTTTTTTTTTTTTTGTAAATACATACTTATAATAGTCATGTCAGTAGTGGACGTTTTTCGGCTGAAATGATGAATAGTAAGTAAAGTAAGTAAGTAAGTAAGTAAATTATTTATTCACCAGAAACTTAGCCTACAGTAATAATACATAAGAAACAACCAGACCAACACAAACACTCATGTTCATCACACAAATATTTGTGTCCTGTGGGAATCTAACCCACGACCTCGTGATTAGCAGTCCGACACTCGAACCACTAGACCACAGAGGTCGTCAAAATATTGTCAAAACTGTTTGTGCAGTCATTTTAATAAACCATGTCAATCAGCTAAGCGATGCCGTAAGTGCTTAGGTGCTCATAACACATTATTGCACGAGGCGATTATATACCAAAGTCCAACGACGTCAGCAAAACCGAATAACGAGCCCGACATAGCAACCGAAAAAATCTCATCTACGTCATCTGACGTATATTTTGATGACTCAATAGAGGTATTTTTAGCCACCGCTATTGTCAAAGTGCTGGGAGTAAATGGCACTCAGCACAAGATGAGAGCGCTAATAGATCAAGGATCTCAGCTATCGTTGATCAGTGAAAATGCAGCTCAGATTTTAGGGTTAAAGAGAGCTTATTTCAAAGGACAAGTTTTTGGAGTTGGCGTAAAATCAAGTAATTCGAAAGGAATTATGGAAATAACTATACAATTCACGCATAGCGATTTTTCCTTAAAGACGAATGTTGTTATTATGAGCAGTCTAATTAAAAGCCTGCCAAATAGCACGTTTACCACACCATCGTCATGGAATTATATCAAGGGAATTAGTTTGGCTGATCCGGAATTCAACGTGAACCAAAAAGTCAACTTCCTGCTTGGTGCAGAGGTTTACAGCAAGATAATGTTGGGTGGCATATTAAGAGGCAACGAAGATGAACCTATCCCTCAACAGACTCAGTTAGGATGGTTGCTATGCGGATCGATGAAACCGCAGTACCATTGCAACGTTGTTCTTAACACTGAAGACTTGCCGACGAATGACGGTGACCACGAGTGTCTTCAATATCTTTCAAAATCCACTACAAAGCTCAAAAACGGAAGTTACGATGAGGTCCAACTACCATTTCTACGATTGCTCAAAGAGAAATTGGGCGTCACCAAACCACTAGCCTTAGCTCAATTCAAAAACTTGGAGAAGTTTGGAAAAAACCAGGAGCCAAGGGAATATGAAAAAGGAGACCACCAGCAGTTCATGAACGAATATTTTGAATCAAACCACAAGAAACCATCAACCAATAACCAATTGCCCGAGTGCTACTTACCATACCAGGTAGTAACTCGAGCTGAAACAACCACTACTAAAGGGAAAGTGGTTTCCAACGCATTAGCAGGGTCATCATCGCAGAACTGTCTGAATTATGTACTGTACAGAGACCCAAATATTCTAAAGAATCTTCACGTGCGAATGGGCGTCCAGCTTCAAGCACAGTTCGTGCGAAAAGATTTAGAATGTTTGTCAGATTATCCGAGAGAGGTGTACTGCTGGACTGATTCTACCACAGTATTAGAATGAATAAAGGGGTGTCCAGTCCGGGGGAAACCAATCGTATCAAACCGGGTTATAACCATCTTCAAAACCATACCATCAAAATACTGGCAATACGTGTATATAAAAACCACAGATAATCCACCAGATTTCGACGTTCTGTTGTCGACAACAAACGAAGACAGCTTTAATTTATATTTAGCAATCTTAACTATTATAAAATTGTAAACGTCTGTTTGTTTGTTTGTTTGTTCCAGCATCACGCTAAAACTACTGGACCGATTTTGATGTTTTTTTTTTTGTTTGAAAGCTGATGATCTGACTTAAAAACTGGTATGGGTTTTGAGAAAGAAAGAAAGAAAGAAAAAAAGAAAAAAAAAAATCGTGGGTTGCGTACTCACCCGACAGATCGAAGCTTCTATGCATTTGCACGAGCGGATAGTAATGTACGATGGAGTGGAGTGGACAGGGGATGGGACTGGGGATGGGACTGGGGACGGGACAGGGGACGGGACTGGGGACGGGACAGTGGACGGGACAGGGGACGGAACATGGGACGGGAAATGGGACGGGACATGAGACGGGACATGGGACAGGACAGTGGGACGGCACATGTGACTGGACATAGGATGGGACATGAGACAGGACATGTGACATGGGACGGGACGATAGTGATATAGTGAGATAGTGGGACAGTGGGATAGTGGGACAGAGGGACAGTACGACAGTGGCAGCGGGACGGTGGGACGGTGGGACAGTGGGGCAGTGGGGCAGTGGGGTAGTGGGGCAGCGGGCAGCGGGGCAGTGGGCCAGTGGGGTAGCGGGGTAGCGGGGCAGTGGGGCAGTGGGGTTGTGGGGCAGCGGGGCAGCGAGGCAGCGGGAAAGTGGGGCAGCGGGGCGGGGAAACGGTGCAGCGAGGCAGTGGGCCAGCGGGGCAGTGGGGCAGTGGGGTACCGGGGCAGCGGGGCAGTGTGATAGAGGGGCAGCGGGGCAGTGGTGTACCGGGGCAGCGGGGCAGTGGGATAGTGGGGCAGCGGGGCAGTGGGGTAGCGGGGCAGCGGGGCAGCGGGGCAGCGGGGCAGCGGCGCAGTGGGGTAGCGGGGCATCGGGGCAGTAGGGGAGTGGGGCAGCGGGGCAGGCAGTGGTGCAGTGGGATAGTGGGGCAGCGGGGCAGTGGGGTAGCGGGGCAGCGGGGCAGTGGGGCAGCGGGGCAGTGTGTTAACGGGGCAGCGGGGCAGTGGGATTGAGGGGCAGCGGGGCAGTGGGGCAGCGGGGCAGTGGGGCAGCGGGGCATTGGGGCAGTGGGGTAGCGGGGCAGTGAGCCAGTGGGGCATTGGGGCAGTGGGGCAGCGTGGCAGTAGGGCAGTGGGATAGTGGGGCAGCTGGGCAGCGGGGCAGTGGGGCAGTGGTTTAGCGGGGCAGTGGGGCAGCGGGGCCGCTGAGCAGCGGGGCAGTGAGGCAGTGGGGTAGCGGGGCAGCGGGGCAGCTTAGCAGCGGGGCAGTGAGGCAGTTGGGCAGAGGGGCTGTGGGGCAGTGGGGCAGCGGGGCAGTGGGGCAGTGGGGTAGCGGGGCAGTGAGGCAGTGGGGCAGTGGGGCAGCGTGGCAGTGGGGCAGTGGGGTAGCGGGGCAGTGGGGCAGTGGGGCAGTGGGGCAGCGGGACAGCGGGATAGTGGGACAGTGGCCTGGACTGGAATGGACTGGACTGGACTGGACTGACGTGGGTTAGCAGAATTTAACGCGAGCGGAGCCGCGGGTAAAAGCTAGTAGGTTAATAAAAGTTGTGAATGATAATGCTGGTAATACTTACGTGACAGCTCTTTTGTGTAAGTCAACCAGTGCAGGTAACAAGGCCCGCGGGCCCAGCTGCGGCGGCAGCGGCACGTGCCCGCCTGCCTGGCACTGCGCGCGACTCTTGTGCATTGCGCTTAGTACGTTCTGTAATAATATAATAATTAATTAATTCTTTATTTCCATAAATTTGGTACATTCTATCTTTGCCCACAAATGAGAAGTCGTTATTGAAACGACCATGTATTCCGTAGTCGTTTTTTCTTTGGTATCATACAAATTTAACGTGACATGCAGATTATATTTTATACACAATGGCGATAATTGCTTTATGGCAGACAATTTGTCAGTAGCAGGCGTCTAACAACTTTTCTAAATTAGATTCTACATACATTAGTACATTACTGTGGAGGCCTGAAATGAAGCAATTGACGGCCGAGTAATATTGGAAGTACGAGGTTAAGCCGAGTACTTCCGAAGTTATTTTAAAAGAACGAGGCGCCAGCCGAGTCCTTTTTAACTAAACCAGGCCGTTAATTGTTATTTCGGCGGAGTACTTTCTCATTTGCGAGGAAACAATACCCAAAATTCATTCATTCAGCCTTTACAATTATAAATATGTTGTACCTAAAAACACCAAATTTATGTATGCATACACATAAATTAGGTTTTAGGTACAAAATATGTATCATTAATTCATTATAAAGGCTGATGAATGCGCATTTTTTTATTCCAAAATTTTAAAATAGGTCAAGAACCGCGCGCGGACGAATTGGCACGAATGAAAATGAGATTGTAGGGGTGATCCCTACACTATGCTATGCTTGCTTGATAGTGCTATGATAATGCTAGATGCTTGCTAGACCCGGTGTTCTAATTACTGTATGTAATAAAACAACCGAAGTGATTGACTGAGTTTATTGAACTGTGTGTGTAAAAATAATAACATAGATTTATATTGACTGAGGTGACAGAGTCAGCAATAAAACCTCGTATGTTTGCTCGTACATCTTGCCCACTAAAAGATGAAAACAATAATAATAGGTAACTATAAACACGAAATATAAAGTTGTAACAATACAAATTAAATCTACAATGTCTTAATATATTGTGCCACTAATAGTTGGAACATCGAGGGGACTGTTCTTGATCGAGTATCCATTGGCGAAGCCACTTGCATGGTTGCTTTGTTGCTGCTGATTTCGATTGTCCGGTCTATTTGTTGTTGCCGCGTGCGTCTTCTAATCCAATAGATAAATCCAATAGATAATCATAGCGCCGAATATTGATAAATGATAATATTCCAACCACTAGCACGTGCTGTAGCATGACATCGTAAATGCCGAGCTTCTGCAAGGAATTCCCTCTTTATTATTTTTTTTATTTTTTATTTATTATTATTTATTTTCAAAGTAACAATGACTCAATGTGTTAGTAACAATATTACTTAATAACTTTGTTAGTATTCCTATTATATAAGCTTAACTAAGATACACAAATTAATTCTTACACAAAAACATAACATACCTACACAACATTTTAAACACATAGACTCATCCACTTTTGAAAAAACGGACAGTCATACCTGCCCGCTATCACACTCAGGATGCTGTTGCTGTTCGCACGCACTCTGTGCAGCAACGAAGCAGCTCTTTTGCGCAAAATTGCTGCAAAGCCATCTGTGCGTGCCTCCATGAACATGGCGGATGCGCTGCAAAACGGTGGTAGCCTCAGCAGCATCCTGAATGCGTTATTGTATTGGACGCGCAGAGCGTTGGCAGCCTTTTGAGTATATGCTGTCCACAGGCTGCTGGTATAAAAAGTCTGACAGTAGGTTTTAAATAAAGTGATCTTTACCTCTTTAGAGCAGCGGGCAAACCTGCGGGCCAGCATATTCGCTCTGATTGTCAACGCTCTGCGTTCCCTTTCTAGGTCAGGTTCATCATTCAAAGAGTCCGTGACTATATGCCCTAGGTATTTAAATTCACGAACTCTTCGCAGTGCAGTTTTGCACAATACAACTGATGGAACATCATCCAACTTTCTGTTTCTAGGAGCAAATACCATGAACTCGCTCTTTTTTACATTGTACTGCAAGCCATGGCTGGCAGCATACGCTTCACACATTTGCAGCAGCTCCCTGAGAGCACTGATAGATGGAGCCAGCAGCACCATGTCGTCTGCATAGCTGATGTTATTTATGCAAACACCATCAATATGGCATCCAAAAGGTCGGCTGCTGAGTCCATCTATCAGTTCATTAATGTACATGTTGAAGAGAAGTGGAGATGATATTCCCCCCTGTCGTACCCCGCACTTCAACGTATATGGGTCAGAGAGCACCCCATCCCACTTCACATGATTGACCTGCTTATTGTACCAGTACTCAAGAACGGAACATATCTCCCTTGGCACATTTGCATCACGTAACTTACTCCATAAGACATCATAGCACACCATATCAAAAGCTCTGCTCAGGTCCAAGAAACAGGCATAGACCGGCGTCTTCCTATCCACATAATACCTTACTGTATGCTTAAGGCTGAGTATAGCAGTTTCAGTGGACAGGCCAGGTCTGAACCCGAACTGCCCATCATGTAGATGTATATGTTTGGCTAGGAGATTTTCAAGAAGCCTATCCAGGATCTTTGCCATAATTGTTGCCAGTGATATCGGTCTGTAATTACTTTAGTCAGTTATGTCACCTGTTTTGTTTTTGATCACTGGCACTACAATTGTTTTCATAAAGTCAGGCGGTAGGTATGAATGACTCAAACACTCTTTAGCTCACGATCTGCGTTTCTAGGTCTGTCCAGCTCTGTTCATTGGTTTACTTTGATGTGCATCCTTGACCTAGACTTATAAATCAAGGTTGTAACTTGAGTATCAGCTGTGCCAAAAATGCGTATTCTGCATAATGGCAACACGAGGATAGCCACCTGTTTTGTTGATGTAACTTGATCCACCTGTTCACGAGACCTCTCGTATTTCTTTGTTTTGATATATTATGATAAGTCAATTTAATGTTGAAGTTCATTAGTCTCGTGACGTAGTTGTGATATAATGCTGACGTACGGGTCTGTTGCATTGCGACAATTTTCTTGTAAATGTGTGACGTACTGCTGTACGTTTGAAAAACCGCTCCAATATGTAGACATATATATTATAAAATACGACTAGCTTCCATTCATCCTTGATGTGTTGTAGGTCAGCTATTTTGTCGAAATATAGACCTTGCTGATCGCTAAATGCTGAGATATTATACGATTGAGTCTCCTGCTGTATGCTTGGAGAAAATAATACTATGAGGCATAGTAACGTAGAAAGGACGTTAGCCCTTGTCTTTAGTTGACGCTTGAATGTAGGCTGATCATCTAGGCGACTCGTCCCGCTTGTTGACTCTATGCCTTCGCCCTTGTTGGCTTTGATATCCACATGGCCGGTGAAATTCCCACAGGTATTGGTGATAGAGCGGGGCGGAGTAACTCTGGGCTGCGGGAGATCTGCCATAATTTGCTTTATTATTGCACGAAAACCTCTTAGGAACCAGTACTTGTCCCTGATAAGTAAGCACGTGAGTATGAAGCCACCAAGTAGTGTCGTAATATGTGCTTGATATAATAATATTATGAGCTCAGTGAAACGACCTTGCGAATGTAAAATGATAGGATATTGCTTTGCTGCGTAACTTACGTTCGCATTCTCAAGTCGTCCACAAACCCTCAAAATTCCTTCTTTCTCCACAAAGGAATTAAATTGTTCTGAAATGCTGTTGCTCAGAACGCGTCCATTTGTCCGCCGATAAATAATAAATAAAATAAAAATAAATATTAATAATATTTCCGATGACATCAGTTTGTTGTCACCTGACGATGCTCTACTTTTTCGATTTTGCAGTCGTTAAATAAAACGCATTATCCAACTCATTGTTATTATAACTCGAGTTATGGAGCTATTATTTTGCAGTAATTCCATCATAACGGAATTATTTTTGTATAAAGCTGTGTTTACACATGCCTTCTTTACTTCAATATCTGGAACTTCATAATTTGATATAACGATGTCCTCCAAGTTGTTGCTCGATAACCAATGTGGACCCTCCCACTATAATTTATGCTCTTGTAGTATTGTTGTTGATAATCCCCGGGTAGCGCAGTCTGCTGGATTGTCCTCTGACCTTACGTAACGCCACCGGGAAGCGGGGACCACATTTACAATTTGGTGCACTCTATTGGCGACGAATAAGAAATAAAAAGACACGCGCCGGTAGCACACGTCGCGCCCTCCACCTCCGGGTTGATACATGTGTCGTACTCACAGTAAGGATGTTGATGGTGGCGGCGGCGTGCGCGGCGGCGGCGCGCGCGTCGTGCGCGGGCGGCGGCGCGCGGGCCAGCGCACGCAGCACGCGGGCCGCGCGCGACACGCGCCGGTAGCACACGTCGCGCCCTCCACCTCCGGGTTGATACATGTGTCGTACTCACAGTAAGGATGTTGATGGTGGCGGCGGCGTGCGCGGCGGCGGCGCGCGGGCCAGCGCACGCAGCACGCGGGCCGCGCGCGACACGCGCCGGTAGCACACGTCGCGCCCTCCACCTCCGGGTTGATACATGTGTCGTACTCACAGTAAGGATGTTGATGGTGGCGGCGGCGTGCGCGGCGGCGGCGCGCGGGCCAGCGCACGCAGCACGCGGGCCGCGCGCGACACGCGCCGGTAGCACACGTCGCGCCCTCCACCTCCGGGTTGATACATGTGTCGTACTCACAGTAAGGATGTTGATGGTGGCGGCGGCGTGCGCGGCGGCGGCGCGCGGGCCAGCGCACGCAGCACGCGGGCCGCGCGCGACACGCGCCGGTAGCACACGTCGCGCCCTCCACCTCCGGGTTGATACATGTGTCGTACTCACAGTAAGGATGTTGATGGTGGCGGCGGCGTGCGCGGCGGCGGCGCGCGGGCCAGCGCACGCAGCACGCGGGCCGCGCGCGACACGCGCCGGTAGCACACGTCGCGCCCTCCACCTCCGGGTTGATACATGTGTCGTACTCACAGTAAGGATGTTGATGGTGGCGGCGGCGTGCGCGGCGGCGGCGCGCGGGCCAGCGCACGCAGCACGCGGGCTGCGCGCGACACGCGCCGGTAGCACACGTCGCGCCCTCCACCTCCGGGTTGATACATGTGTCGTACTCACAGTAAGGATGTTGATGGTGGCGGCGGCGTGCGCGGCGGCGGCGCGCGGGCCAGCGCACGCAGCACGCGGGCCGCGCGCGACACGCGCCGGTAGCACACGTCGCGCCCTCCACCTCCGGGTTGATACATGTGTCGTACTCACAATAAGGATGTTGATGGTGGCGGCGGCGTGCGCGGCGGCGGCGCGCGCGTCGCGCGCGGGCGGCGGCGCGCGGGCCAGCGCACGCAGCACGCGGGCCGCGCGCGACACGCGCCGGTAGCACACCTCGCGCCCTCCACCTCCGGGTTGATACATGTGTCGTACTCACAGTAAGGATGTTGATGGTGGCGGCGGCGTGCGCGGCGGCGGCGCGCGCGTCGTGCGCGGGCGGCGGCGCGCGGGCCAGCGCACGCAGCACGCGGGCCGCGCGCGACACGCGCCGGTAGCACACCTCGCGCCCTCCACCTCCGGGTTGATACATGTGTCGTACTCACAGTAAGGATGTTGATGGTGGCGGCGGCGTGCGCGGCGGCGGCGCGCGCGTCGTGCGCGGGCGGCGGCGCGCGGGCCAGCGCACGCAGCACGCGGGCCGCGCGCGACACGCGCCGGTAGCACACGTCGCCCGGAGACAGCGCGCCCGACGACAGCGCGTCCTCCACCTCCGGCTCTTCTTCCACCTCCGGGTTGTTGCCACACACCACCTGCGGAGATCGCGCCACTCCTCTAATGCCAGGTACCACAGAAATAAGCATATAATACATAAATAATAGCCGTACTACGGGAACTTGTCGCCGATGTCCATGACGAATGGCGCTCGTCTGCTGAAGATTTGTGGGTAACCATAACTTTGCAGCGGACGAAATCCAGAGTCTCTGATAAAATGCATTTATGTGTGGTTTATATATGTGATCAGCCGTCAAGAAACTCTTTGATCGTTCAATTAAATATTTTTTCTAGTAATTTAACTGACATTGTTCTGAAACACCCTGCAGACAAGTTCTTAATTATGGGGGGATTTTAATCAACCAAATATAGACTGGCAAGCAGCGGTTGATGGTGATCACTTATATCTCTGTAATCTTCAGGGTCTTATCCAGACAAGTTTTTGCGATGATCTCGCTGCTTGTAATTTGTTACAGTACAATTCGTATACAAATAATTGTAATAGGATCCTTGACCTCGTATTATCTAATAATGAAGTTACTGTGTCTCCCTCCCAGGATCCGTTAGTGCAGGAAGATCCACTCCATAAGGCACTCTGTATAACTCAAAGACATTTCTGTCAGTATAATACCTTTATGGTATAACTGCCGACTTTGTTCAACTTCACCTGCTGCAATCTCGCCCTCGAATCAAGCTATTATACGCACATGCTAATTATGACGCCATTGTTGAGGAAATGAACAAAGTCGATTGGTTGTTTGAGTTTAAAAGTAGGCCGCTGGATGAGGCAGTTAAGTTCTTCTATGATATTATCAACAAACTTCAAGGTACCTATATACCAACTAAAACTGTTCCACCACAGTGCAAGTATCCTCCCTGGTACAAGGGTCCTCTTATAAAAATCATAAAAGAGAAATCCAAATTTCATTCTAAATTTAAAAAATATGGAAATCTTTCTGATCAACAATCTTTTGTTGTATTACGTCAACGGGTCAAAGAACTAGAAAAGAAAATGTTTGATGAATATATATTAAATATAGAATTGTCCATTTCTAAAAACCTAAGGCTTTCTGGCAATACGTCAAATCCAAACAACAGACCAACTCCTATCCGTGTGTACTGAAACTAGGTGAAATGTCGTCCAACAATGGTGATGACATATGTAACATATTTGGTGACTATTTCTACTCTAACTTTCAGGAACAACGTGATAATGATGATGATCAGTTGTCAATTCAATTCAATTCATTTATTTGTCGTCAACATTGAGTGTTGATCGGACTGATGGTACTATATCTGACATCTACTCTGTGGATGTCCGTGAAGAGGATGTATTTCAGTTATTAAAGCAGGTAGACCTTAATAAATCTGCTGGCCCAGATAATATTTCACCGATTTTTATATCTAAATGTGCGAATTGTATATCTACTCCATTAACAATATTATTTAAACGGTCCTTTTTATCGGGAGTAGTGCCTATAATCTGGAAGTCGGCGTATATAACGCCAATTCATAAAAAAGGTCCTAAGGACTGTGTGGAAAATTATAGACCGATATCCAAACTTTGTGTATTTGCGAAAATCATGGAGAAAATTGTCCATATACAACTCTCTTCCTCACTTAAAATAAGCTTCTCTGAACATCAACATGGATTTCTTAAAGGTCGTTCAACCACGTCTTACCACGTGGTCTGCAGTGACTATATTTCTGAACATATGTCAAAGCCGTCTCAAGTTGACGGTATGTACGTGGGACACTCAGAAAGTTTTGCGAAACAAAAAAAAATTGTTCTATACGTACATATATTTTTATCAAATCTTTTCAAAGTACTTTCCACCAGCCTCTATACAAAGATTCATGCGCCTAAACCAGTTTTCAAAACACTTTTTCCAGTCCGCCGCAGACACCTCGTTTACAGCCTGCTCGAACGCAGCCAGCGCATCTTCCGGCGACGAAAATTGTATCCCTTTGAGCTGATTTTTTATTTTTGGGAATAAAAAGAAGTCACACGGTGCTAGATCAGGGCTGTAAGGAGGGTGACCCAGGAGTTTGACTGGCGTGCTGTCCAGGAAGTCCCTCGTTTTGAGTGCGGTGTGCGCAGGTGCATTGTCGTGGTGGAGCAGTAGCCCGCGGAGTCCTGTGTTTGGTCGCTTGTTGCTTATAACAGAGAAAACTTCTGGCAAATATTTGGTAGTATACCATTCGGCATTAATGCTTCTTTGATCCCGTAAGGGAATTGATACCAAGTGGCCAGTCAAATTAAAAAAGCTAGCGATCAAAATCTTACCCCCGCTTCTAGATCGCTTCACTTTGGTAGGCGTTGGCTCATTTTGAAACACCCAAACAGTCGACTGGCGCTTGGTTTCTGGGTCGTATTGATAAATCCAGGACTCATCACCTGTAACGATGTCGTAAACACGCCGAGACGAGCCTGCTTCAAATTTGTTAAGCATATCACGGCACCATTCCACCCGGGCCTGCTTCTGAGCATCGGTGAGGTTGTGCGGCACCCAGCGTGATACTATCCTCCTCACGCGAAGATGGCTGTGTAGAATCTCGTGAACGCTTCCCGATCCAATCTTCAATATGTGTTGAATCTCCTGATATGTAATTCGCCTATTGTCTTGGATTAAATTTTTCACTGCTAGCACGTTTTCTTCGGTAACAGCCGTCAAAGGGCGACCGCTTCTTTCGTCATCCCCCAAAGTTGGTCGACCGCGCTTGAATTCGTTATACCAACGATACACGGTTGCCTTGGAAGGGCCTTCATCCATGAATGCCATTTGAAGTCTATCGTACGATTCATCCGGTTTCAGGCGACACTTGAAATCGTATAAAATCATAGCTCTAAAATGTTCCCGGCGCAGACCCATATTTCAGTGAGACACAATACTTTGAATTAACTCGCAAAAAATGTGGAGGGAAATTTTAAAATTGGAACTTACTTATTTTTACTTATAAATAATCATATTTTCGAAAAACATTATAACTGGCCAGTCTCCCATATATAAAAACTTTTTTTCGCAATACTTTCTGAGGGGCCTGGTATATACACAGACTACAGTAAGTGTTTTGATCGAATTGATCACATCCTACTTATGCGCAAACTCTTATTGATCGGTGTTAGAGGCAATCTGTATAGATGGTTTTCGTCATACGTGCAAAATAGATGCCAAACGGTTGTACTCAATGGTTACACGTCAAGGGTGGTGCAGATACCATCTGGGGTTCCTCAAGGATCCTTGTTAGGACCCCTATCTTAACTATTATAAAATTGTAAACGTCTAGCGTCTGTTTGTTTGTTTGTTTGTTCCAGCATCACGCTAAAACTACTGGACCGATTTTGATGTTTTTTTTTTGTTTGAAAGCTGATGATCTGACTTAAAAACTGGTATGGGTTTTGAGAAAGAAAGAAAAAAAGAAAAAAATTAATTCGTGGGTTGCGTACTCACCCGTCAGATCGAAGCTTCTATACATTAGCACGAGCGGATAGTAATGTACGATGGAGTGGAGTGGAGTGGACAGGGGATGGGACTGGGGACGGGACAGGGGATGGGACAGGGGATGGTACTGGGGACGGGACAGGGGACGGGACTGGGGACGGGACAGGGGATGGGACTGGGTACGGGACAGGGGACGGGACAGGGGACGGGACTGGGGACGGGAGAGGGGACGGGACAGAGGACGGGACAGGGGACGGGACTGGAGTCGGGACTGGGGACGGGACTGGGGACGGGACAGGGGACGGGACACGGGATGGGACAGGGGACGGGACTGGGTACGGGACAGGGGACGGGACCGGGGACGGGACAGTGGATGGGACAGGGGACGGGACAGGGGACGGAACAGTGGACGGAACATGGGACGGGAAATGGGACGGGACATGAGACGGGACATGGGACAGGACAGTGGGACGGGACATGGGACTGGACATAGGATGGGATATGGGACAGGAAATGGAACATGGGACGGGACGATAGTGATATAGTGAGATAGTGAGACAGTGGGATAGTGAGACAGTGGGGCAGAGGGGCAGTGGGGCAGTGGGACAGTGGGGCAGTGGGACAGTGGGGCAGTGGGACAGTGGGGCAGTAGGACATTGGGGCAGTGTGACGTTGGGACGGTGGGGCAGCGGGGCAGTGGGTCAGTGGGACAGTGGGGCAGTGGAACATTGGGACGGTGGGGCTGTGGGGATGTGGGTCAGTGGGGCAGTGGGACAGAGGGGCAGTGGGACAGTGGAGCAGTGGGGAAGTGGGACAATGGGGCTGTGGGGCAGTGGGACAGTGGGGCAGTGAGACAGTGGGGCAGTTGGACAGTGGGGCAGTGAGACAGTGGGGCAGTGGGACATTGGGGCAGTTGGACAGTGGGGCAGTTGGGGCAGTGGGGCAGTTGGGGCAGTGTGACAGTGGGGACGTTGGGGCAGGGGGAAAGTTGGGGCAGTGGGGCAGTGGGGCCGTGGGGAAGTGGGACAGTGGGGAAGTGGTGCAGTGGGACAGTGGGGCAGAGGGACAGTGGAGCAGTGGGACAGTGGGGCAGTGGGACATTGGGGAAGTGGGACAGTCGGACAGCGGAACAGCGAGACAGCGGGACAGTGGGACAGCGGGACAGTGGGACAGCGGGACAGTGGGACAGTGGGACAGTGGGACAGTGGACTGGACTGGACTGGACTGACGTGGGTTAGCAGAATTTAACGCGAGCGGAGCCGCGGGTAAAAGCTAGTTATTTAATATTTTTATTAATGACATCGCCGCATGTTTTCAAAGTTCTAAAATTTTATTATATGCTGATGATATGAAGGTTTTGAGACATATTATAAATGTTGAGGACGCTTGCGTTCTACAGGACGACCTAGACCGTTTTCAAAATTATTGTGTTAATAATAGATTAGATTTAAATGTTTCTAAATGTTATGTATGTACATTTACAGGTAAACCAAACCCAATTGTGCATGATTATAAGCTATTTCATACCTCAATAGCCAGAGTCAGTGCTATCAAGGATCTTGGGGTGACCCTTGACTCTAAGCTTCTTTTTGATTTGCACATTAACAACGTTGTTAAAAAGGCTTCTAAGCTTTAGGTTTTATTTTTAGGATCTTTCTGATTTAAAAAATGAAAATTCTATACTGTGCGTTTGTACGCAGCCATCTTGAATATGCTTCTCAAATTTGGAATCCAAATCATAATGTCTATATTAATCGACTTGAAGGCATTCAAAGAAAATTCTTAAGGTACATTCAGTTTCGCTCCCATATTTATCTACCTAACTACGAAAGTCGATGTAAAAAGTTTCATATTCTGCCGCTATACAAACGGAGATTTATCATTACTATTTAGTTTTGTAAATGGATCAGTTGACGTCCCTGAGCTGGTAAGCAAGACTGGACTCCGTGTGCCATCGGCATTTCTACGGAGACCAAATCTCCTTGATGTACCTGCCGTTAGGAGTACCTATAGACAGAACTCGTTCCTGGTCAGGGCATGTCGTACTTTTAACGCAGAGTGTTGGGAAGTTGAGCTTGACTTATTTGTTACTAGTATCCCTAAATTGAAAAAAATATTAAGTTAAAACTTTTTCGGTCAATCCCTTGAAGGATCAATGTATTAACTTATTTTATATTTATTTGTTAGATCCATCCTTCATAATGTTCATCTGTTGTTTGTATCCATTTTCTTTTCTATCAGTTCTCTGCTGTCTATGTATTATTCAAAATTTTATACAAAAATTCTATATGTGGAAACTTGTAATTGGCCTTTTTCTACTGTATTTAGCTTAATTACGACACTGTATTAGCTGTAAGTTTTCCTAAAAAAATTTAATAAAATGAAATAGATAGAATAGAAAAGTGGGCAGGGCGCGCGTGCTAACACTCTCCACCAGAGTGCAGGGCATTTCAAAGCCTTTCTCTGTACGCCTTATGACTTGTTTCTGTAAATACTGTAACAAAAACCCGCAAAAATGCCTTATTGAGCTGTTTCTAACCGCAGAAACAAAAGCTGTAAAGTACATTTCATTCATTCATCATCATTTCAGCCGAAAGACGTCCACTGCTGGACATAGGCCTCCCCCAATAAAGAGGGGATATGCCATAAACGCCATGCTTGGCAGGCGGATTGGCGATCGCAGTTGGTTGGTTAAATACTTGGAGAACACTACTGACCATCCTCTGGTGAATCCCTTAGTCGCCTTTTACGACACCCATGAAATTGAATAGTGAAATTCTTTATGTCCGGCACCACACGGAACCTTTGATTAAAGTACATTTGATTATAGTAATTTTTTTTTAATTTATGACTTCAAAATGGAAGGCGTGGTTTGTCCGAAAGTTGCCACGCATGAATCGCAAGTAAAATTGTGAATACAACCACTATATCTATCTATTACTGTGCCAGCTACAGACCGACCGAACAACGGCAACAAGCGAAGGCGTGCCACTGATTTTCACCGATGGACATCACACGCTGGCTCGCCTTCACTGTTGTGACCACATAAATTAAACGCCAGCTAAAATCACGACCGAACGCGAACGAAGACCCTCGGTGGCTCTCGCTCGTCATCGTTAAGTCATTCACATTCATTCGCTTGGTAGCTTTCGCTTATTCGTGACGTGCGGTTGAGTGTAATATTAACTACTATTGGTTACTCTTTAAAATAATTCCGATCCATTGGCATTGGACTAATGTCAATCCGTGCTTTTAATTGCAAAATTAGCACAACATTGGTTGAATATCTAATGTTTTTAGAATTGATTAGTTCTTATTATAATGGAAATTGTGTTTTTATTTTTTTTATAAAAAATACCCATTTATTCTTGTCACTTTTTGACATTGGACAAGTATTGGTATTGGAATTATTTTCAAGAGTAACATAACATAACATCACGCCTGTATTTCCCCGAAGGGGTAGGCAGAGGTGTATAGTAATAGGGGGCGAGCCTATTGCCATTAACCGGGCACAAATCCATACTCCAGGCTGCTACTGAGAATTTCCTAATGAAAAAACCCAAAATCACTTTGCCCGACCCGGGAATCTAACCCAGGACCCCACGCTCAGCAGTCGCGCTTGCGACCACTAGACCAACGAGGCAGTCAGTATTTTCAAGAGTAACTCCGCTGGTATATGGCGGCCGCCTGCCCGACTCTGTACATGTTCCTGGGTGGTATGAACTGACCTGGTATATGGCGGCGTCAATGAGCTGCGCGTCGGGGCCCTGCTGCAGGCGGCGCAGCGCCATGGCCGCGGCCAGCTGCTCCGCCAGCTCGCCCAGCGCGCTCTCCGCACTCACCACGCCGCCGCCCGACTCTGTACATGTTCCTGGGTGGTATGAACTGACCTGGTATATGGCGGCGTCAATGAGCTGCGCGTCGGGGCCCTGCTGCAGGCGGCGCAGCGCCATGGCCGCGGCCAGCTGCTCCGCCAGCTCGCCCAGCGCGCTCTCCGCACTCACCACGCCGCCGCCCGACTCTGTACATGTTCCTGGGTGGTATGAACTGACCTGGTATATGGCGGCGTCAATGAGCTGCGCGTCGGGGCCCTGCTGCAGGCGGCGCAGCGCCATGGCCGCGGCCAGCTGCTCCGCCAGCTCGCCCAGCACGCTCTCCGCACTCACCACGCCGCCGCCCGACTCTGCAGTTAGCACACACCGGTCAGGAGTTACATCATCAGTAATCATGGACCGAATGTGGATTTTGCAGAATGACGAGTTCAGACAAACGTTAGGTGAAAACATGTGCTGAAGCCGAAATTCGGGGGAACTTCGGTTAATTGTCGCGACTAAAAGAAGTCTGGCCGAATCTCACAAAGGACAGAGAGGAGACAAAAATGAAAAAAAAGTTTCTCATCATTATTGGGTGCTCCTTAAGTTGCTTGAAGGTCAAAAGACGTACAGAGGCCGTATTATGAAGTGTTAAAACCATAATGATTCCGTTGCTTGCAACTCTTTCTCTTCTCTTTCTCTTGAGAGAGACGAAGCTATGCAGGACGTATAGCGCCATCCCTATCTTGCACCGAAACCATGATGGCTTAAACACTTTTACAAGAGAGAGACGAAGCTATGCTGGACGTATAGTGCCATCCCTCTCTTGCAACGGAACCATAATGACTTAAACACTTCATAATAGTCCCAGTACTAGTAATATAACTGTGCCGCTGTTAAGTGAGTAACGGGTGGCTGCGCAGTAGTAAATGTTGCATCCAAATCAGTAACGCGCATGCGCCGTAATGGCGGCAAGACTCTGATAAGTTGTTTATCTGAGTGGCAAGATGGCGGGGGAACGCTTGTTCTCGCTGTCTCAGTCGTTCGTTAATGTTCGATGCATCCTTATGTCCTGCTTAGTAATATTTTTTTATTTGTTTTATTTTTATTTTATTGTGAAAAACTTTTTTTTAACATTATTCTGGATTTTATATAATTTTGTGTTTAATTAATTTGTCGTCTTACATAATAATATGTAAGTATAAATTAGTATAAATTAGGAATCTTTTTCTTTATGTAAAAAATTCAGACACAATTTAAGATTGTTATTGAATAAATGAATGAATGCTCACACTTATTACGCTACTGTACCTGCGCGGCCCTTCGCAAAACCTGGTATCAGAGCGGCACAGTTATATTACGCGTACTGTATCATTGGAGTTAGAAAACTGGTTCTCCGTTTTGACAGAGGTGTATTCTCTCAAACGTCAGTCACAGTATAGTAGTGGACTTTTATAATCAGGGATGTACCTCTAGTAACGAGGCCAAGCCGCTGCCACAGCCCCACGGTGCGCAGGAAGTCGCAGAAGAGCGAGAAGGCGCGCTGCTTGTCCCTCAACTGTGCTGCCACCTGCAGCGCCGCCGAGCTGCCCAGGCAGATGTTGGTGGCCGCGCCGCCGCGATGCTTCCATCTACGAGCACATTTGTTACATGAAGACAAAGGTCAACAACTGGATGTATAGGAGTAACCTTAAAGCACTCCTCAGCCACTCATCGTCATCATCATTTCAGCCGAAAGGCCTCCCCCAAGAATCGCCACAACGACCGGTCCTGTGCCTTCCGCATCCAGCGGATTCCCGCGACCTTCACCAGGTCTTCGGTCCACCTTGTGGGGGGCCTACCCACGCTGCGCCTTCCAAAACGCGGTCGCCACTCCAGAACTTTACTGCCCCAATTAGCAACACGTGTAGGTTAGGGATGCTCGCAGCTCGTAGTGCCGACTGGGTTCCAAGCACTTCTCAGTAGTTTTCAGAGATGGCGTGCTTGTATAGGGACTGGCGATTGAAATCCATTGCAATCTTGCAGTCCAATTGCCGGCAAACCGCGGGTGGGTGTGGGGTGCGGGTGAGGAATCTTAAATTGGCGGAGGCCGGTGAGTGGCCGTTCTGTACGATAGTACTATTAGGTATTCTGTGCCTAAAGTTTCTTGTCAGTTCTCACAGGACATTTATTTTGGAATGCGCCATTACTTCAACTTGCTAGGTTAGTCGTTTTTTGTTTTCATCACTTGCTTTACAACTCATCTAGTGACTTTGAGTTTGTGATCTAGCCCGACCAACAGTGTCCATCTCTGTGCATCATTTGTCAAGACAATACAGCGCGCCTGGGCGCTGCTGGCAGCGCGCGTGTTACCTGGGGTCCCCGGCGGGCACGTCGTCCAGCATGTCGGCGGCGACGCGCAGCACGCTGCGCGCCAGCTCGGCGTCCAGCGCGCGCTCGTCGTGCTCGCGTGGCGGGAACAGCGCGCCCAGCAGCGCGCGTGTTACCTGGGGTCCCCGGCGGGCACGTCGTCCAGCATGTCGGCGGCGACGCGCAGCACGCTGCGCGCCAGCTCGGCGTCCAGCGCGCGCTCGTCGTGCTCGCGCGGCGGGAACAGCGCGCCCAGCAGCGCGCGTGTTACCTGGGGTCCCCGGCGGGCACGTCGTCCAGCATGTCGGCGGCGACGCGCAGCACGCTGCGCGCCAGCTCGGCGTCCAGCGCGCGCTCGTCGTGCTCGCGCGGCGGGAACAGCGCGCCCAGCAGCGCGCGTGTTACCTGGGGTCCCCGGCGGGCACGTCGTCCAGCATGTCGGCGGCGACGCGCAGCACGCTGCGCGCCAGCTCGGCGTCCAGCGCGCGCTCGTCGTGCTCGCGCGGCGGGAACAGCGCGCCCAGCAGCGCGCGTGTTACCTGGGGTCCCCGGCGGGCACGTCGTCCAGCATGTCGGCGGCGACGCGCAGCACGCTGCGCGCCAGCTCGGCGTCCAGCGCGCGCTCGTCGTGCTCGCGCGGCGGGAACAGCGCGCACAGCAGCGCGCGTGTTACCTGGGGTCCCCGGCGGGCACGTCGTCCAGCATGTCGGCGGCGACGCGCAGCACGCTGCGCGCCAGCTCGACGTCCAGCGCGCGCTCGTCGTGCTCGCGCGGCGGGAACAGCGCGCCCAGCAGCGCGCGTGTTACCTGGGGTCCCCGGCGGGCACGTCGTCCAGCATGTCGGCGGAGACGCGCAGCACGCTGCGCGCCAGCTCGGCGTCCAGCGCGCGCTCGTCGTGCTCGCGCGGCGGGAACAGCGCGCCCAGCAGCGCGCGTGTTACCTGGGGTCCCCGGCGGGCACGTCGTCCAGCATGTCGGCGGCGACGCGCAGCACGCTGCGCGCCAGCTCGGCGTCCAGCGCGCGCTCGTCGTGCTCGCGCGGCGGGAACAGCGCGCCCAGCAGCGCGCGTGTTACCTGGGGTCCCCGGCGGGCACGTCGTCCAGCATGTCGGCGGCGACG
This sequence comes from Asteroscopus sphinx, assembly GCA_949699075.1. Taxonomy (NCBI): domain Eukaryota; kingdom Metazoa; phylum Arthropoda; class Insecta; order Lepidoptera; family Noctuidae; genus Asteroscopus; species Asteroscopus sphinx. Next base: position 43,529 of record CATIWT010000010.1, on the reverse strand, counting down.
CGCAGCACGCTGCGCGCCAGCTCGGCGTCCAGCGCGCGCTCGTCGTGCTCGCGCGGCGGGAACAGCGCGCCCAGCAGCGCGCGTGTTACCTGGGGTCCCCGGCGGGCACGTCGTCCAGCATGTCGGCGGCGACGCGCAGCACGCTGCGCGCCAGCTCGGCGTCCAGCGCGCGCTCGTCGTGCTCGCGCGGCGGGAACAGCACGCCCAGCAGCGCGCGTGTTACCTGGGGTCCCCGGCGGGCACGTCGTCCAGCATGTCGGCGGCGACGCGCAGCACGCTGCGCGCCAGCTCGGCGTCCAGCGCGAGCTCGTCGTGCTCGCGCGGCGGGAACAGCGCGCCCAGCAGCGCGCGTGTTACCTGGGGTCCCCGGCGGGCACGTCGTCCAGCATGTCGGCGGCGACGCGCAGCACGCTGCGGGCCAGCTCGGCGTCCAGCGCGCGCTCGTCGTGCTCGCGCGGCGGGAACAGCGCGCCCAGCAGCGCGCGTGTTACCTGGGGTCCCCGGCGGGCACGTCGTCCAGCATGTCGGCGGCGACGCGCAGCACGCTGCGCGCCAGCTCGGCGTCCAGCGCGAGCTCGTCGTGCTCGCGCGGCGGGAACAGCGCGCCCAGCAGCGCGCGTGTTACCTGGGGTCCCCGGCGGGCACGTCGTCCAGCATGTCGGCGGCGACGCGCAGCACGCTGCGCGCCAGCTCGGCGTCCAGCGCGCGCTCGTCGTGCTCGCGCGGCGGGAACAGCGCGCCCAGCAGCGCGCGTGTTACCTGGGGTCCCCGGCGGGCACGTCGTCCAGCATGTCGGCGGCGACGCGCAGCACGCTGCGCGCCAGCTCGGCGTCCAGCGCGCGCTCGTCGTGCTCGCGCGGCGGGAACAGCGCGCCCAGCAGCGCGCGTGTTACCTGGGGTCCCCGGCGGGCACGTCGTCCATCATGTCGGCGGCGACGCGCAGCACGCTGCGCGCCAGCTCGGCGTCCAGCGCGCGCTCGTCGTGCTCGCGCGGCGGGAACAGCGCGCCCAGCAGCGCGCGTGTTACCTGGGGTCCCCGGCGGGCACGTCGTCCAGCATGTCGGCGGCGACGCGCAGCACGCTGCGCGCCAGCTCGGCGTCCAGCGCGCGCTCGTCGTGCTCGCGCGGCGGGAACAGCGCGCCCAGCAGCGCGCGTGTTACCTGGGGTCCCCGGCGGGCACGTCGTCCAGCATGTCGGCGGCGACGCGCAGCACGCTGCGGGCCAGCTCGGCGTCCAGCGCGCGCTCGTCGTGCTCGCGCGGCGGGAACAGCGCGCCCAGCAGCGCGCGTGTTACCTGGGGTCCCCGGCGGGCACGTCGTCCAGCATGTCGGCGGCGACGCGCAGCACGCTGCGCGCCAGCTCGGCGTCCAGCGCGAGCTCGTCGTGCTCGCGCGGCGGGAACAGCGCGCCCAGCAGCGCGCGTGTTACCTGGGGTCCCCGGCGGGCACGTCGTCCAGCATGTCGGCGGCGACGCGCAGCACGCTGCGCGCCAGCTCGGCGTCCAGCGCGCGCTCGTCGTGCTCGCGCGGCGGGAACAGCGCGCCCAGCAGCGCGCGTGTTACCTGGGGTCCCCGGCGGGCACGTCGTCCAGCATGTCGGCGGCGACGCGCAGCACGCTGCGCGCCAGCTCGGCGTCCAGCGCGCGCTCGTCGTGCTCGCGCGGCGGGAACAGCGCGCCCAGCAGCGCGCGTGTTACCTGGGGTCCCCAGCGGGCACGTCGTCCAGCATGTCGGCGGCGACGCGCAGCACGCTGCGCGCCAGCTCGGCGTCCAGCGCGCGCTCGTCGTGCTCGCGCGGCGGGAACAGCGCGCCCAGCAGCGCGCGTGTTACCTGGGGTCCCCGGCGGGCACGTCGTCCAGCATGTCGGCGGCGACGCGCAGCACGCTGCGCGCCAGCTCGGCGTCCAGCGCGAGCTCGTCGTGCTCGCGCGGCGGGAACAGCGCGCCCAGCAGCGCGCGTGTTACCTGGGGTCCCCGGCGGGCACGTCGTCCAGCATGTCGGCGGCGACGCGCAGCACGCTGCGCGCCAGCTCGGCGTCCAGCGCGCGCTCGTCGTGCTCGCGCGGCGGGAACAGCGCGCCCAGCAGCGCGCGTGTTACCTGGGGTCCCCGGCGGGCACGTCGTCCAGCATGTCGGCGGCGACGCGCAGCACGCTGCGCGCCAGCTCGGCGTCCAGCGCGCGCTCGTCGTGCTCGCGCGGCGGGAACAGCGCGCCCAGCAGCGCGCGTGTTACCTGGGGTCCCCGGCGGGCACGTCGTCCAGCATGTCGGCGGAGACGCGCAGCACGCTGCGCGCCAGCTCGGCGTCCAGCGTGCGCTCGTCGTGCTCGCGCGGCGGGAACAGCGCGCCCAGCAGCGCGCGTGTTACCTGGGGTCCCCGGCGGGCACGTCGTCCAGCATGTCGGCGGCGACGCGCAGCACGCTGCGCGCCAGCTCGGCGTCCAGCGCGCGCTCGTCGTGCTCGCGCGGCGGGAACAGCGCGCCCAGCAGCGCGCGTGTTACCTGGGGTCCCCGGCGGGCACGTCGTCCAGCATGTCGGCGGCGACGCGCAGCACGCTGCGCGCCAGCTCGGCGTCCAGCGCGCGCTCGTCGTGCTCGCGCGGCGGGAACAGCGCGCCCAGCAGCGCGCGTGTTACCTGGGGTCCCCGGCGGGCACGTCGTCCAGCATGTCGGCGGCGACGCGCAGCACGCTGCGCGCCAGCTCGGCGTCCAGCGCGAGCTCGTCGTGCTCGCGCGGCGGGAACAGCGCGCCCAGCAGCGCGCGTGTTACCTGGGGTCCCCGGCGGGCACGTCGTCCAGCATGTCGGCGGCGACGCGCAGCACGCTGCGCGCCAGCTCGGCGTCCAGCGCGCGCTCGTCGTGCTCGCGCGGCGGGAACAGCGCGCCCAGCAGCGCGCGTGTTACCTGGGGTCCCCGGCGGGCACGTCGTCCAGCATGTCGGCGGCGACGCGCAGCACGCTGCGCGCCAGCTCGGCGTCCAGCGCGCGCTCGTCGTGCTCGCGCGGCGGGAACAGCGCGCCCAGCAGCGCGCGTGTTACCTGGGGTCCCCGGCGGGCACGTCGTCCAGCATGTCGGCGGCGACGCGCAGCACGCTGCGCGCCAGCTCGGCGTCCAGCGCGCGCTCGTCGTGCTCGCGCGGCGGGAACAGCGCGCCCAGCAGCGCGCGTGTTACCTGGGGTCCCCGGCGGGCACGTCGTCCAGCATGTCGGCGGCGACGCGCAGCACGCTGCGCGCCAGCTCGGCGTCCAGCGCGCGCTCGTCGTGCTCGCGCGGCGGGAACAGCGCGCACAGCAGCGCGCGTGTTACCTGGGGTCCCCGGCGGGCACGTCGTCCAGCATGTCGGCGGCGACGCGCAGCACGCTGCGCGCCAGCTCGACGTCCAGCGCGCGCTCGTCGTGCTCGCGCGGCGGGAACAGCGCGCCCAGCAGCGCGCGTGTTACCTGGGGTCCCCGGCGGGCACGTCGTCCAGCATGTCGGCGGAGACGCGCAGCACGCTGCGCGCCAGCTCGGCGTCCAGCGCGCGCTCGTCGTGCTCGCGCGGCGGGAACAGCGCGCCCAGCAGCGCGCGTGTTACCTGGGGTCCCCGGCGGGCACGTCGTCCAGCATGTCGGCGGCGACGCGCAGCACGCTGCGCGCCAGCTCGGCGTCCAGCGCGCGCTCGTCGTGCTCGCGCGGCGGGAACAGCGCGCCCAGCAGCGCGCGTGTTACCTGGGGTCCCCGGCGGGCACGTCGTCCAGCATGTCGGCGGCGACGCGCAGCACGCTGCGCGCCAGCTCGGCGTCCAGCGCGAGCTCGTCGTGCTCGCGCGGCGGGAACAGCGCGCCCAGCAGCGCGCGTGTTACCTGGGGTCCCCGGCGGGCACGTCGTCCAGCATGTCGGCGGCGACGCGCAGCACGCTGCGCGCCAGCTCGGCGTCCAGCGCGCGCTCGTCGTGCTCGCGCGGCGGGAACAGCGCGCCCAGCAGCGCGCCCAGCAGCGCGCGTGTTACCTGGGGTCCCCGGCGGGCACGTCGTCCAGCATGTCGGCGGCGACGCGCAGCACGCTGCGCGCCAGCTCGGCGTCCAGCGCGCGCTCGTCGTGCTCGCGCGGCGGGAACAGCGCGCCCAGCAGCGCGCGTGTTACCTGGGGTCCCCGGCGGGCACGTCGTCCAGCATGTCGGCGGCGACGCGCAGCACGCTGCGCGCCAGCTCGGCGTCCAGCGCGCGCTCGTCGTGCTCGCGCGGCGGGAACAGCGCGCACAGCAGCGCGCGTGTTACCTGGGGTCCCCGGCGGGCACGTCGTCCAGCATGTCGGCGGCGACGCGCAGCACGCTGCGCGCCAGCTCGACGTCCAGCGCGCGCTCGTCGTGCTCGCGCGGCGGGAACAGCGCGCCCAGCAGCGCGCGTGTTACCTGGGGTCCCCGGCGGGCACGTCGTCCAGCATGTCGGCGGAGACGCGCAGCACGCTGCGCGCCAGCTCGGCGTCCAGCGCGCGCTCGTCGTGCTCGCGCGGCGGGAACAGCGCGCCCAGCAGCGCGCGTGTTACCTGGGGTCCCCGGCGGGCACGTCGTCCAGCATGTCGGCGGCGACGCGCAGCACGCTGCGCGCCAGCTCGGCGTCCAGCGCGCGCTCGTCGTGCTCGCGCGGCGGGAACAGCGCGCCCAGCAGCGCGCGTGTTACCTGGGGTCCCCGGCGGGCACGTCGTCCAGCATGTCGGCGGCGACGCGCAGCACGCTGCGCGCCAGCTCGGCGTCCAGCGCGAGCTCGTCGTGCTCGCGCGGCGGGAACAGCGCGCCCAGCAGCGCGCGTGTTACCTGGGGTCCCCGGCGGGCACGTCGTCCAGCATGTCGGCGGCGACGCGCAGCACGCTGCGCGCCAGCTCGGCGTCCAGCGCGCGCTCGTCGTGCTCGCGCGGCGGGAACAGCGCGCCCAGCAGCGCGCGTGTTACCTGGGGTCCCCGGCGGGCACGTCGTCCATCATGTCGGCGGCGACGCGCAGCACGCTGCGCGCCAGCTCGGCGTCCAGCGCGCGCTCGTCGTGCTCGCGCGGCGGGAACAGCGCGCCCAGCAGCGCGCGTGTTACCTGGGGTCCCCGGCGGGCACGTCGTCCAGCATGTCGGCGGCGACGCGCAGCACGCTGCGCGCCAGCTCGGCGTCCAGCGCGCGCTCGTCGTGCTCGCGCGGCGGGAACAGCGCGCCCAGCAGCGCGCGTGTTACCTGGGGTCCCCGGCGGGCACGTCGTCCAGCATGTCGGCGGCGACGCGCAGCACGCTGCGCGCCAGCTCGGCGTCCAGCGCGCGCTCGTCGTGCTCGCGCGGCGGGAACAGCGCGCCCAGCAGCGCGCGTGTTACCTGGGGTCCCCGGCGGGCACGTCGTCCAGCATGTCGGCGGCGACGCGCAGCACGCTGCGCGCCAGCTCGGCGTCCAGCGCGAGCTCGTCGTGCTCGCGCGGCGGGAACAGCGCGCCCAGCAGCGCGCGTGTTACCTGGGGTCCCCGGCGGGCACGTCGTCCAGCATGTCGGCGGCGACGCGCAGCACGCTGCGCGCCAGCTCGGCGTCCAGCGCGCGCTCGTCGTGCTCGCGCGGCGGGAACAGCGCGCCCAGCAGCGCGCGTGTTACCTGGGGTCCCCGGCGGGCACGTCGTCCAGCATGTCGGCGGCGACGCGCAGCACGCTGCGCGCCAGCTCGGCGTCCAGCGCGCGCTCGTCGTGCTCGCGCGGCGGGAACAGCGCGCCCAGCAGCGCGCGTGTTACCTGGGGTCCCCGGCGGGCACGTCGTCCAGCATGTCGGCGGCGACGCGCAGCACGCTGCGCGCCAGCTCGGCGTCCAGCGCGCGCTCGTCGTGCTCGCGCGGCGGGAACAGCGCGCCCAGCAGCGCGCGTGTTACCTGGGGTCCCCGGCGGGCACGTCGTCCAGCATGTCGGCGGCGACGCGCAGCACGCTGCGCGCCAGCTCGGCGTCCAGCGCGCGCTCGTCGTGCTCGCGCGGCGGGAACAGCGCGCCCAGCAGCGCGCGTGTTACCTGGGGTCCCCGGCGGGCACGTCGTCCAGCATGTCGGCGGCGACGCGCAGCACGCTGCGCGCCAGCTCGGCGTCCAGCGCGCGCTCGTCGTGCTCGCGCGGCGGGAACAGCGCGCCCAGCAGCGCGCGTGTTACCTGGGGTCCCCGGCGGGCACGTCGTCCATCATGTCGGCGGCGACGCGCAGCACGCTGCGCGCCAGCTCGGCGTCCAGCGCGCGCTCGTCGTGCTCGCGCGGCGGGAACAGCGCGCCCAGCAGCGCGCGTGTTACCTGGGGTCCCCGGCGGGCACGTCGTCCAGCATGTCGGCGGCGACGCGCAGCACGCTGCGCGCCAGCTCGGCGTCCAGCGCGCGCTCGTCGTGCTCGCGCGGCGGGAACAGCGCGCCCAGCAGCGCGCGTGTTACCTGGGGTCCCCGGCGGGCACGTCGTCCAGCATGTCGGCGGCGACGCGCAGCACGCTGCGCGCCAGCTCGGCGTCCAGCGCGAGCTCGTCGTGCTCGCGCGGCGGGAACAGCGCGCCCAGCAGCGCGCGTGTTACCTGGGGTCCCCGGCGGGCACGTCGTCCAGCATGTCGGCGGCGACGCGCAGCACGCTGCGCGCCAGCTCGGCGTCCAGCGCGCGCTCGTCGTGCTCGCGCGGCGGGAACAGCGCGCCCAGCAGCGCGCGTGTTACCTGGGGTCCCCGGCGGGCACGTCGTCCAGCATGTCGGCGGCGACGCGCAGCACGCTGCGCGCCAGCTCGGCGTCCAGCGCGCGCTCGTCGTGCTCGCGCGGCGGGAACAGCGCGCCCAGCAGCGCGCGTGTTACCTGGGGTCCCCGGCGGGCACGTCGTCCAGCATGTCGGCGGCGACGCGCAGCACGCTGCGCGCCAGCTCGGCGTCCAGCGCGCGCTCGTCGTGCTCGCGCGGCGGGAACAGCGCGCCCAGCAGCGCGCGTGTTACCTGGGGTCCCCGGCGGGCACGTCGTCCAGCATGTCGGCGGCGACGCGCAGCACGCTGCGCGCCAGCTCGGCGTCCAGCGCGAGCTCGTCGTGCTCGCGCGGCGGGAACAGCGCGCCCAGCAGCGCGCGTGTTACCTGGGGTCCCCGGCGGGCACGTCGTCCAGCATGTCGGCGGCGACGCGCAGCACGCTGCGCGCCAGCTCGGCGTCCAGCGCGCGCTCGTCGTGCTCGCGCGGCGGGAACAGCGCGCCCAGCAGCGCGCGTGTTACCTGGGGTCCCCGGCGGGCACGTCGTCCAGCATGTCGGCGGCGACGCGCAGCACGCTGCGCGCCAGCTCGGCGTCCAGCGCGCGCTCGTCGTGCTCGCGCGGCGGGAACAGCGCGCCCAGCAGCGCGCGTGTTACCTGGGGTCCCCGGCGGGCACGTCGTCCAGCATGTCGGCGGCGACGCGCAGCACGCTGCGCGCCAGCTCGGCGTCCAGCGCGCGCTCGTCGTGCTCGCGCGGCGGGAACAGCGCGCACAGCAGCGCGCGTGTTACCTGGGGTCCCCGGCGGGCACGTCGTCCAGCATGTCGGCGGCGACGCGCAGCACGCTGATGATGAAGTCAGTATAAGTTTTTTGATGAACTATTAATCTAAAGAATTTTCTAGGATTTTAATTCCAACTAGCAATCCGACGTTGTTACGAGTGTGGTTTTACAATTGCTAGAACACGTCCAATGTTCCTCGCCAGCCAGTCGAATAAGACAGCGTCGAGGAAGCGGACATGCAGCTCAATTTACACACGAGTATAGCTGCTAAATATAAATCTAATTAAGGTAAGATATGATTTCAATTAGTTTACAACTATAATTAAATTGGGGTACCTAATTACTAACACATTTCTATCAAGTCCCAATTATAAAATGATTGAAAGAAGCGCCTCTCGCTCGACGTGATATCTTAATCCTTCGATAATCTTCGAAAAAAATCGAGATACTTGAAATTAAATCCTTGACCTTCAGATTCGATCCCAGCATCGATAATGAGCCGTGAAACTAAAATTTCCACTGAAATCACCCTCCGAGTCAGGCCTTTCAGTAAATCAAGTTACCTGTTGCCATTTCAATAATTTCTTATTCAGAATTCAGTCGTCAGCCGTGAATTTATGTAATTGAATTATACAGAGGCACACCCTGGGATTTGGAGAGTTCTTTTAAAAGGTTTCGTTACCTTTTTTTAAGAACAAAAGAATGTCGTTTATAATTTATTCAACGCGAAAATTACGCAATAGCCGAGGAGGCAATTTCGTATTCACACCGTGCTTAGATTAGACTTGATGCGCTGCGGCAGCCATCATAGTTAGTAGAGTCCGTTTCTTTAGAACTTTCATATTTGGTAAACAATCTTGGCATGTCTTTTAAATAAAAATCTTAATTAATAAGTATTAAAAGATAAAATATTAGCAATACAACTTTACATACTAAATAACATTTTAACTTGGTTACGAATCTAGTAAAATTAAAATTTACTCATCAGTAGCTATTTAAAACATCAATATTAAAGTCCTAGATTGTTTGTTTTTGTGTGTTGATTGTGTTGATGGCAATAGGCTCGCCCCCTATTACTTGGGACTATATCATAACTGGCAAAATGTACTATTACACCTTTGCCTACCCCTTCGGGGAAATACAGGCGTGATGTTATGTTGTTGTTGTTGTTGATGTTGTAGATTGTTTACTAAATATGAAAAGTCAGAAAAAACGGAATTTAGATACATTTTTTTTACATTGGGTTACACGGTGGGCAAGTAGCAAGTAGAAAGTGTGTGCGTTTTCCGCCAGTTTTCATCTGCATTCCAAGTGTTACAGAACTATTTAATGTCATCTACAATAATATGCAGAAGATCAGTTTACACGACGAACCTGGTGTTTGGCGAGGGCCCGATACGCAGCAAGTAGATACCTTATTACATGCCCATATTTGCATATGTGGCTAAAGTGCGGTTAAACATACTGCCTACACAGCAACCGTCTCACAACATCCTTTTACGACACCAAAACAATTACATTGTTGAGACAAAGCCTTCGAGGCGACAAAAATTTATGTAACTATGATGTAACATTGTTATCGCATCTGAAAAGTTGATGAGAAGTATCGCCACGAGCTCCAACAAACGCGTATCGATCGTAAAACAATAAACAATTAACTGTAGAACATTTCTAAGACATTATTATTGTTTCAAAGACTAAAAACATAGCGTGCTTAGTTTGCTACACGAACACAAATTATGTAGTAGGTATGTGATGGAGGAATGCGTTTAATAATAGTTTAAGTGTCCCAAAGGCAAACAAAATACTTTATTTGCGTATAGAAGTATCCTAAACACATGACACTAGACATAAATCGCAAACTATCGTAAAAGTAAAAGCTTTCGTTTATAAAAGATATTATTTATCGCAAAACTTGAGTTATCACTATTTTTATAGAGTATATAAGGATTTTTTAGCATAGCTATTTGGGTGATGCGGAAGGAATATACCTAGGTAGTATAAACGTTACTACTTTTCGATTCAGTGGTAGGAAGTTTACTTCCCAAGTCTAGATTATGTGCCTTATTTTTTTTATTTTGAACAAACTAGCATGCATTTCACCTGATGAGATAGAAGAATAGATCGAATATTCTTTATTGTACACACGGCTACGTTTCTATGGGGTATCATCGGGTCGATGGGTGGTACGGAACCCTTACTGCGCGAGTCCGACTCGCACACATAAAAAAATTCAACCATTGGACGACCTCTCGTTTGAATAAAGAGACTTGCTAAGATTGTTTACTAAATAAGACAGTTGAGAATAAATATACTATACTTACTTGTATAGGTACAGTTAAAAGCAATAATATCTGCCTATCTACTGATTTTAAACCGCCAATAATGTGTATCTCTCTGAGCCAAGTCACGACAAAAATATAGGTATAACTATGTGTATGTGCTTTTTTAGGGTTCCGAAGTCCTACAAGGAACCCTTATAGTTTCGTCATGTCCGTCCGTCTGTCCGTCTGTCCGTCTGTCCGTCTATCCGTCTGTCCGTCTGTCCGTCTGTCCTAATCCTTTACAGCTTAATAACTTCTACAGTTATAAACATAAGTAAATGAAATTTTGTTAAAAAATAGTCTGCATATAGATCTCAATTTTAAAAGAATAAAAAAATAGTTTTTACGTTCTTTAGGGGTGGCACCCATACATGTGAAAAGGGGAAAAAAAAATTTTTTTCGCTGCACCCCCTCGTGTGGGGTATCATTGAATAGGTCTACTAAAATGAAGGTATGGTGCGTGTCAACTTTCGAACAAACTACGCCTCCCATACTGACGTCATTAATTTTTAATCAAATGTACTTTACAGCTTTTGTTTCTGCAGTTAGAAACAGCGCAATAAGGCGTTTTTGCGCGTTTTTCTTACAGTATTTACAGAAACAAGTCATAAGATGTACTGAGAATGGTTTTGAAATGCCCTGCCTTCTTTTCCATTCTATCTATTTCTGTGGTCAGTTAACACACTTGTGGAAAATCGGTCTTTCTTTTGGTAACACTGTTTTCGAAAGCGTGACTGTGAGGGTATAAATCGTAGACTAGACATGTCTATAAGCAGAGATTAAGATTCTCGAAGGAATGGAAAGGAACTATTGAGGCTATTTTCTTAGATTTCCTTTAGTCTGTAGCAGTTTTCCCGAACAAATTCGACACGGGTGCCTTCAAGAAAAGAGCCTATTATTATGTCTTCTTAACAAAACACGCAACGCATCGGTTCCCATGGTGTAATGGATGTCCATGGGCGATGGGCGGCGGTGATTGCTTACCATCAGGTGTCCCACTTGCTCGTTTGCTCTCTGCAAAGAAGAAAATTCTGTTATAAGATACTTGCATCACAAAATAAGTAGTAACTTAACCAATTGTCGTCTACTTTTTTTTGTTGGCAAAAATATTACAGAATGCAGTTATGAAATATCACGACACTTAGCATTTGAGGAGTATCATAATTCTGTGATGTCACTTGCCATTTTCTAGCAGTATAAACGCTCAGTGTAGCGTTTAAACTTCGCAATTTATGACGTAGATGTCGTCGACCGTGCAATTGCATTGGTATGCCAAGATATTTTGTTTGCTTGTGTTTTTTTACCTAGGTACCTAAGCATATTTTTTTTCTAAGACATTTAAGTTATCAACTAATGGTATTTTGGCTAATGTCAGTCTTCTGCCAGGATTTTTGACGACGTCTGTGGTCTAGTGGTTCGAGTGTCGGACTGCTGATCACGAGGTCGTGGTTTCGATTCCCACAGGATACAAATATTTGTGTGATGAACATGAGTGTTTCTTATGTATTATATGTAAGTATTTAAAAACCGCACCACTAACCTCTTGAATCCATATGCGGATCAGAATTTGATTATCACTTACTTTAACGGTGAAGGAAAACATCGTGAGGCAACCTGCACACCTGAGAGTGCTCCATACAATTCTCGATGGTGTGTGTAGTCCACAAACCCGCAGTAGGCCAGTGTAGTGGACTAAGGTCTTAACCTTCTCATTTGGAGAAGTGTCCCGTGTATCGGTTATAGGCTGCACACCACAGGTAGCCTGCGCAGTCCTTTAGAAAAATTAGGTACGGTGCTAGGCACCACAGTGATAGGGTAGTGTGTAGAGAGGATTTAAAGGCCTCGCTCGAAGATTTAATACATTTATTTTATGTTAGAAAACTCTGCTAGGTCGCGGGTAAGGCTATCACTAACTGAGCGTCCGGGCCTTTTGGAAGGAAGATGGAAAGGGGTACCGTCCCTTGTCTCCGCCACGTGGATGGTACGGGCAGGCCGGCGGCAGCAGGACCGCAGGTAAACGCTGCCTCGTGTTTGCAGCGGGGTCAGGCACGATACGTGTCAGCAGTCAGCAGTTAGCCGGGACGTATAACCGGTATGTCGAGGATTCTGGCTGGAACGTAGAACTCTGGCCGGAACTTAGAAGATTGGCCGGAACGTAGAGCGTCTTACCGGAACCTAGAACCCCTAGTTGGGGATAAAAGATGTATTCCTGAAGGATATCCCTTCAATATGGTTGAGTTAAGCGATGGCTGATGCTCGCGTCATGCTCGTGAACGGGTGCCGTCTGTCGGGACAGGTCAGCTTCTACATACTATGGCAACTCTTTTTACGTTTATTTCTAAAGGCAATATACTCACTTTTAAACTCTTGTTTATTTCTGACATTAACCTACATTATACTCATATTATTTGAATAAATTTGATGTAATAAACAATAACCTATTTTAAAAAGAGTTTATCCATGGAGTTTCTTGCCGGTTCTTCTCCATAGGACCCACAATTTGGAACCGTGCAACTAGAGCCTGACCTTTCAAAAGTGCCTGTAATTAGGTTTATTTGAAATAAAAAACATTGAAATTGAAATTGATAGTTACCACTCGGGAAGGCTGCTGTGTTAAAAGTGCTAGAGGCCAACGCGATTACTAGTGTTGCGCATACGTTTTAGGGATGCACAACACCGGTTATATTTTGTCAGTTACTCGATTAAACTATTCAGATCCACAACGCTAAACCCGCACCCAGCAATGGAACAGTAATGGGCTGATTATGCATGTTACTTACTTACAGATATACCTACATTTTCAATTATGAGTAATTATTTGCCTCCGAAACAAAGATCGAAGTCCCAAATAAAAAGTTACAAGGGAACTTTTCGAAAAAGAAACATTTCCACTGAGCACTAATGGACATGCCATGTTTGTCCGCTTTTTGTACATTTCTGCTTATTCCCCACTCTCTAGCGCTCCACACTAGGGCGAAATTAGTGACCGAATTAAAACGGTCCTGAAATTCATTGTAACGCCAGCGCCAGTGAAAGCTTTGTGTAATTGAAATAATTAATTAGTGATGTGTCTCTTGCGACTTTTAAGAGTAAAAATCTGCAGCTTATTGTTTGTGAAAATAGTGTGTTAATTGTTTAGCTAGCTTCATTGTCTTTCACTGCTAAGTCAAAAGGCCGGTACCTGTTAAATTTAGAAAGTAGAAAGAAAGAGAGAAAAATAATTTTCTCAAACGTGCTTGGAAATTCGAACATTATTATGATAACCTTCTTCGAGATAAATTGAAATTGCTGTACTGGTTCGCGTTTACACGCGAATGCTCCCGGTTAGTGGCCACCTTGGAGTACAGTAATGTAGCAGTTCAGATTTCATCAACTCAGCATATTGCAGTCCACTGCTGGACATAGGCCTCTTCTAAGTTGCACCACAAGACTCAGTCCTCTGCCTTCTGCATCCAGTCTCCCCAGCCGCCTTTTTCATGTCGTCGGTCCACCTGGCGGGGGCGCCCTACGATGCGTTTGCTGATTTGCGGTCTTCACTCAAGGGCTCGTCTGCTCCAGCGGCCATCGGTCTTTTGACAGACACGGCCAGCCCATTGCCTCTTCAGCTTACTGATCCTACAAGCTATATCTGTCACTCCGGTTCTTCTCCGGATAATCTTGATACGGATATTATCCTTCAAAGAAACTCAAAGCATAAGCGAGCTCATAGCTCGCTGAGCGACTTTGAATTTGTGGACTAGCCCAACTGTCAGTGTCTACGTCTCGACACCGTAAACGCAGACAGGACGCACTGGCTTACAATAAATAAATGCCAACCGCATGTCACACCACATGGGGAGGCAGCGTGGTTATGTGGGGCTCGCACCCACCAAATACTCAGCCGTGTACACTACTCTCGTATTGGTGGATGAGCTACGAGAACTGAAATGCATGGCATTTGCAACCCATCCAGCGCGGCCCACTTCGCTGTTCCGCTGTCCGACTGTCCCACTTCCCCAATGTCCCACTGCCCCACTGTCCCACTGCTCCACTGTCCCTCTGCCCCACTGTCCCACTGCACCACTTCCCCACTGTCCCACTTCCCCACGGCCCCACTGCCCCACTGCCCCAACTTTCCCCCTGCCCCAACGTCCCCACTGTCACACTGCCCCAACTGCCCCACTGCCCCAACTGCCCCACTGTCCAACTGCCCCAATGTCCCACTGCCCCACTGTCTCACTGCCCCACTGTACAACTGCCCCACTGTCTCACTGCCCCACTGTCCCACTGCCCCACAGCCCCATTGTCCCACTTCCCCACTGCTCCACTGTCCCACTGCCCCTCTGTCCCACTGCCCCACTGACCCACATCCCCACAGCCCCACCGTCCCAATGTTCCACTGCCCCACTGTCCCACTGACCCACTGCCCCGCTGCCCCACCGTCCCAACGTCACACTGCCCCAATGTCCTACTGCCCCACTGTCCCACTGCCCCACTGTCCCACTGCCCCACTGTCCCACTGCCCCACTGCCCCTCTGCCCCACTGTCTCACTATCCCACTGTCTCACTATCTCACTATATCACTATCGTCCCGTCCCATGTTCCATTTCCTGTCCCATATCCCATCCTATGTCCAGTCCCATGTCCCGTCCCACTGTCCTGTCCCATGTCCCGTCTCATGTCCCGTCCCATTTCCCGTCCCATGTTCCGTCCACTGTTCCGTCCCCTGTCCCGTCCCCTGTCCCATCCACTGTCCCGTCCCCGGTCCCGTCCCCTGTCCCGTACCCAGTCCCGTCCCCTGTCCCATCCCGTGTCCCGTCCCCTGTCCCGTCCCCAGTCCCGTCCCCAGTCCCGACTCCAGTCCCGTCCCCTGTCCCGTCCTCTGTCCCGTCCCCTCTCCCGTCCCCAGTCCCGTCCCCTGTCCCGTCCCCTGTCCCGTACCCAGTCCCATCCCCTGTCCCGTCCCCAGTCCCGTCCCCTGTCCCGTCCCCAGTACCATCCCCTGTCCCATCCCCTGTCCCGTCCCCAGTCCCATCCCCTGTCCACTCCACTCCACTCCATCGTACATTACTATCCGCTCGTGCTAATGTATAGAAGCTTCGATCTGACGGGTGAGTACGCAACCCACGAATTAATTTTTTTCTTTTTTTCTTTCTTTCTCAAAACCCATACCAGTTTTTAAGTCAGATCATCAGCTTTCAAACAAAAAAAAAACATCAAAATCGGTCCAGTAGTTTTAGCGTGATGCTGGAACAAACAAACAAACAAACAGACGCTAGACGTTTACAATTTTATAATAGTTAAGATAGGGGTCCTAACAAGGATCCTTGAGGAACCCCAGATGGTATCTGCACCACCCTTGACGTGTAACCATTGAGTACAACCGTTTGGCATCTATTTTGCACGTATGACGAAAACCATCTATACAGATTGCCTCTAACACCGATCAATAAGAGTTTGCGCATAAGTAGGATGTGATCAATTCGATCAAAACACTTACTGTAGTCTGTGTATATACCAGGCCCCTCAGAAAGTATTGCGAAAAAAAGTTTTTATATATGGGAGACTGGCCAGTTATAATGTTTTTCGAAAATATGATTATTTATAAGTAAAAATAAGTAAGTTCCAATTTTAAAATTTCCCTCCACATTTTTTGCGAGTTAATTCAAAGTATTGTGTCTCACTGAAATATGGGTCTGCGCCGGGAACATTTTAGAGCTATGATTTTATACGATTTCAAGTGTCGCCTGAAACCGGATGAATCGTACGATAGACTTCAAATGGCATTCATGGATGAAGGCCCTTCCAAGGCAACCGTGTATCGTTGGTATAACGAATTCAAGCGCGGTCGACCAACTTTGGGGGATGACGAAAGAAGCGGTCGCCCTTTGACGGCTGTTACCGAAGAAAACGTGCTAGCAGTGAAAAATTTAATCCAAGACAATAGGCGAATTACATATCAGGAGATTCAACACATATTGAAGATTGGATCGGGAAGCGTTCACGAGATTCTACACAGCCATCTTCGCGTGAGGAGGATAGTATCACGCTGGGTGCCGCACAACCTCACCGATGCTCAGAAGCAGGCCCGGGTGGAATGGTGCCGTGATATGCTTAACAAATTTGAAGCAGGCTCGTCTCGGCGTGTTTACGACATCGTTACAGGTGATGAGTCCTGGATTTATCAATACGACCCAGAAACCAAGCGCCAGTCGACTGTTTGGGTGTTTCAAAATGAGCCAACGCCTACCAAAGTGAAGCGATCTAGAAGCGGGGGTAAGATTTTGATCGCTAGCTTTTTTAATTTGACTGGCCACTTGGTATCAATTCCCTTACGGGATCAAAGAAGCATTAATGCCGAATGGTATACTACCAAATATTTGCCAGAAGTTTTCTCTGTTATAAGCAACAAGCGACCAAACACAGGACTCCGCGGGCTACTGCTCCACCACGACAATGCACCTGCGCACACCGCACTCAAAACGAGGGACTTCCTGGACAGCACGCCAGTCAAACTCCTGGGTCACCCTCCTTACAGCCCTGATCTAGCACCGTGTGACTTCTTTTTATTCCCAAAAATAAAAAATCAGCTCAAAGGGATACAATTTTCGTCGCCGGAAGATGCGCTGGCTGCGTTCGAGCAGGCTGTAAACGAGGTGTCTGCGGCGGACTGGAAAAAGTGTTTTGAAAACTGGTTTAGGCGCATGAATCTTTGTATAGAGGCTGGTGGAAAGTACTTTGAAAAGATTTGATAAAAATATATGTACGTATAGAACAATTTTTTTTTGTTTCGCAAAACTTTCTGAGTGTCCCACGTACATACCGTCAACTTGAGACGGCTTTGACATATGTTCAGAAATATAGTCACTGCAGACCACGTGGTAAGACGTGGTTGAACGACCTTTAAGAAATCCATGTTGATGTTCAGAGAAGCTTATTTTAAGTGAGGAAGAGAGTTGTATATGGACAATTTTCTCCATGATTTTCGCAAATACACAAAGTTTGGATATCGGTCTATAATTTTCCACACAGTCCTTAGGACCTTTTTTATGAATTGGCGTTATATACGCCGACTTCCAGATTATAGGCACTACTCCCGATAAAAAGGACCGTTTAAATAATATTGTTAATGGAGTAGATATACAATTCGCACATTTAGATATAAAAATCGGTGAAATATTATCTGGGCCAGCAGATTTATTAAGGTCTACCTGCTTTAATAACTGAAATACATCCTCTTCACGGACATCCACAGAGTAGATGTCAGATATAGTACCATCAGTCCGATCAACACTCAATGTTGACGACAAATAAATGAATTGAATTGAATTGACAACTGATCATCATCATTATCACGTTGTTCCTGAAAGTTAGAGTAGAAATAGTCACCAAATATGTTACATATGTCATCACCATTGTTGGACGACATTTCACCTAGTTTCAGTACACACGGATAGGAGTTGGTCTGTTGTTTGGATTTGACGTATTGCCAGAAAGCCTTAGGTTTTTAGAAATGGACAATTCTATATTTAATATATATTCATCAAACATTTTCTTTTCTAGTTCTTTGACCCGTTGACGTAATACAACAAAAGATTGTTGATCAGAAAGATTTCCATATTTTTTAAATTTAGAATGAAATTTGGATTTCTCTTTTATGATTTTTATAAGAGGACCCTTGTACCAGGGAGGATACTTGCACTGTGGTGGAACAGTTTTAGTTGGTATATAGGTACCTTGAAGTTTGTTGATAATATCATAGAAGAACTTAACTGCCTCATCCAGCGGCCTACTTTTAAACTCAAACAACCAATCGACTTTGTTCATTTCCTCATCAATGGCGTCATAATTAGCATGTGCGTATAATAGCTTGATTCGAGGGCGAGATTGCAGCAGGTGAAGTTGAACAAAGTCGGCAGTTATACCATAAAGGTATTATACTGACAGAAATGTCTTTGAGTTATACAGAGTGCCTTATGGAGTGGATCTTCCTGCACTAACGGATCCTGGGAGGGAGACACAGTAACTTCATTATTAGATAATACGAGGTCAAGGATCCTATTACAATTATTTGTATACGAATTGTACTGTAACAAATTACAAGCAGCGAGATCATCGCAAAAACTTGTCTGGATAAGACCCTGAAGATTACAGAGATATAAGTGATCACCATCAACCGCTGCTTGCCAGTCTATATTTGGTTGATTAAAATCCCCCCATAATTAAGAACTTGTCTGCAGGGTGTTTCAGAACAATGTCAGTTAAATTACTAGAAAAAATATTTAATTGAACGATCAAAGAGTTTCTTGACGGCTGATCACATATATAAACCACACATAAATGCATTTTATCAGAGACTCTGGATTTCGTCCGCTGCAAAGTTATGGTTACCCACAAATCTTCAGCAGACGAGCGCCATTCGTCATGGACATCGGCGACAAGTTCCCGTAGTACGGCTATTATTTATGTATTATATGCTTATTTCTGTGGTACCTGGCATTAGAGGAGTGGCGCGATCTCCGCAGGTGGTGTGTGGCAACAACCCGGAGGTGGAAGAAGAGCCGGAGGTGGAGGACGCGCTGTCGTCGGGCGCGCTGTCTCCGGGCGACGTGTGCTACCGGCGCGTGTCGCGCGCGGCCCGCGTGCTGCGTGCGCTGGCCCGCACGCCGCCGCCCGCGCACGACGCGCGCGCCGCCGCCGCGCACGCCGCCGCCACCATCAACATCCTTACTGTGAGTACGACACATGTATCAACCCGGAGGTGGAGGGCGCGAGGTGTGCTACCGGCGCGTGTCGCGCGCGGCCCGCGTGCTGCGTGCGCTGGCCCGCGCGCCGCCGCCCGCGCACGACGCGCGCGCCGCCGCCGCGCACGCCGCCGCCACCATCAACATCCTTACTGTGAGTACGACACATGTATCAACCCGGAGGTGGAGGGCGCGAGGTGTGCTACCGGCGCGTGTCGCGCGCGGCCCGCGTGCTGCGTGCGCTGGCCCGCGCGCCGCCGCCCGCGCACGACGCGCGCGCCGCCGCCGCGCACGCCGCCGCCACCATCAACATCCTTACTGTGAGTACGACACATGTATCAACCCGGAGGTGGAGGGCGCGACGTGTGCTACCGGCGCGTGTCGCGCGCGGCCCGCGTGCTGCGTGCGCTGGCCCGCGCGCCGCCGCCCGCGCACGACGCGCGCGCCGCCGCCGCGCACGCCGCCGCCACCATCAACATCCTTATTGTGAGTACGACACATGTATCAACCCGGAGGTGGAGGGCGCGACGTGTGCTACCGGCGCGTGTCGCGCGCGGCCCGCGTGCTGCGTGCGCTGGCCCGCGCGCCGCCGCCGCGCACGCCGCCGCCACCATCAACATCCTTACTGTGAGTACGACACATGTATCAACCCGGAGGTGGAGGGCGCGACGTGTGCTACCGGCGCGTGTCGCGCGCAGCCCGCGTGCTGCGTGCGCTGGCCCGCGCGCCGCCGCCGCGCACGCCGCCGCCACCATCAACATCCTTACTGTGAGTACGACACATGTATCAACCCGGAGGTGGAGGGCGCGACGTGTGCTACCGGCGCGTGTCGCGCGCGGCCCGCGTGCTGCGTGCGCTGGCCCGCGCGCCGCCGCCGCGCACGCCGCCGCCACCATCAACATCCTTACTGTGAGTACGACACATGTATCAACCCGGAGGTGGAGGGCGCGACGTGTGCTACCGGCGCGTGTCGCGCGCGGCCCGCGTGCTGCGTGCGCTGGCCCGCGCGCCGCCGCCGCGCACGCCGCCGCCACCATCAACATCCTTACTGTGAGTACGACACATGTATCAACCCGGAGGTGGAGGGCGCGACGTGTGCTACCGGCGCGTGTCGCGCGCGGCCCGCGTGCTGCGTGCGCTGGCCCGCGCGCCGCCGCCCGCGCACGACGCGCGCGCCGCCGCCGCGCACGCCGCCGCCACCATCAACATCCTTACTGTGAGTACGACACATGTATCAACCCGGAGGTGGAGGGCGCGACGTGTGCTACCGGCGCGTGTCGCGCGCGGCCCGCGTGCTGCGTGCGCTGGCCCGCGCGCCGCCGCCCGCGCACGACGCGCGCGCCGCCGCCGCGCACGCCGCCGCCACCATCAACATCCTTACTGTGAGTACGACACATGTATCAACCCGGAGGTGGAGGGCGCGACGTGTGCTACCGGCGCGTGTCTTTTTATTTCTTATTCGTCGCCAATAGAGTGCACCAAATTGTAAATGTGGTCCCCGCTTCCCGGTGGCGTTACGTAAGGTCAGAGGACAATCCAGCAGACTGCGCTACCCGGGGATTATCAACAACAATACTACAAGAGCATAAATTATAGTGGGAGGGTCCACATTGGTTATCGAGCAACAACTTGGAGGACATCGTTATATCAAATTATGAAGTTCCAGATATTGAAGTAAAGAAGGCATGTGTAAACACAGCTTTATACAAAAATAATTCCGTTATGATGGAATTACTGCAAAATAATAGCTCCATAACTCGAGTTATAATAACAATGAGTTGGATAATGCGTTTTATTTAACGACTGCAAAATCGAAAAAGTAGAGCATCGTCAGGTGACAACAAACTGATGTCATCGGAAATATTATTAATATTTATTTTTATTTTATTTATTATTTATCGGCGGACAAATGGACGCGTTCTGAGCAACAGCATTTCAGAACAATTTAATTCCTTTGTGGAGAAAGAAGGAATTTTGAGGGTTTGTGGACGACTTGAGAATGCGAACGTAAGTTACGCAGCAAAGCAATATCCTATCATTTTACATTCGCAAGGTCGTTTCACTGAGCTCATAATATTATTATATCAAGCACATATTACGACACTACTTGGTGGCTTCATACTCACGTGCTTACTTATCAGGGACAAGTACTGGTTCCTAAGAGGTTTTCGTGCAATAATAAAGCAAATTATGGCAGATCTCCCGCAGCCCAGAGTTACTCCGCCCCGCTCTATCACCAATACCTGTGGGAATTTCACCGGCCATGTGGATATCAAAGCCAACAAGGGCGAAGGCATAGAGTCAACAAGCGGGACGAGTCGCCTAGATGATCAGCCTACATTCAAGCGTCAACTAAAGACAAGGGCTAACGTCCTTTCTACGTTACTATGCCTCATAGTATTATTTTCTCCAAGCATACAGCAGGAGACTCAATCGTATAATATCTCAGCATTTAGCGATCAGCAAGGTCTATATTTCGACAAAATAGCTGACCTACAACACATCAAGGATGAATGGAAGCTAGTCGTATTTTATAATATATATGTCTACATATTGGAGCGGTTTTTCAAACGTACAGCAGTACGTCACACATTTACAAGAAAATTGTCGCAATGCAACAGACCCGTACGTCAGCATTATATCACAACTACGTCACGAGACTAATGAACTTCAACATTAAATTGACTTATCATAATATATCAAAACAAAGAAATACGAGAGGTCTCGTGAACAGGTGGATCAAGTTACATCAACAAAACAGGTGGCTATCCTCGTGTTGCCATTATGCAGAATACGCATTTTTGGCACAGCTGATACTCAAGTTACAACCTTGATTTATAAGTCTAGGTCAAGGATGCACATCAAAGTAAACCAATGAACAGAGCTGGACAGACCTAGAAACGCAGATCGTGAGCTAAAGAGTGTTTGAGTCATTCATACCTACCGCCTGACTTTATGAAAACAATTGTAGTGCCAGTGATCAAAAACAAAACAGGTGACATAACTGACTAAAGTAATTACAGACCGATATCACTGGCAACAATTATGGCAAAGATCCTGGATAGGCTTCTTGAAAATCTCCTAGCCAAACATATACATCTACATGATGGGCAGTTCGGGTTCAGACCTGGCCTGTCCACTGAAACTGCTATACTCAGCCTTAAGCATACAGTAAGGTATTATGTGGATAGGAAGACGCCGGTCTATGCCTGTTTCTTGGACCTGAGCAGAGCTTTTGATATGGTGTGCTATGATGTCTTATGGAGTAAGTTACGTGATGCAAATGTGCCAAGGGAGATATGTTCCGTTCTTGAGTACTGGTACAATAAGCAGGTCAATCATGTGAAGTGGGATGGGGTGCTCTCTGACCCATATACGTTGAAGTGCGGGGTACGACAGGGGGGAATATCATCTCCACTTCTCTTCAACATGTACATTAATGAACTGATAGATGGACTCAGCAGCCGACCTTTTGGATGCCATATTGATGGTGTTTGCATAAATAACATCAGCTATGCAGACGACATGGTGCTGCTGGCTCCATCTATCAGTGCTCTCAGGGAGCTGCTGCAAATGTGTGAAGCGTATGCTGCCAGCCATGGCTTGCAGTACAATGTAAAAAAGAGCGAGTTCATGGTATTTGCTCCTAGAAACAGAAAGTTGGATGATGTTCCATCAGTTGTATTGTGCAAAACTGCACTGCGAAGAGTTCGTGAATTTAAATACCTAGGGCATATAGTCACGGACTCTTTGAATGATGAACCTGACCTAGAAAGGGAACGCAGAGCGTTGACAATCAGAGCGAATATGCTGGCCCGCAGGTTTGCCCGCTGCTCTAAAGAGGTAAAGATCACTTTATTTAAAACCTACTGTCAGACTTTTTATACCAGCAGCCTGTGGACAGCATATACTCAAAAGGCTGCCAACGCTCTGCGCGTCCAATACAATAACGCATTCAGGATGCTGCTGAGGCTACCACCGTTTTGCAGCGCATCCGCCATGTTCATGGAGGCACGCACAGATGGCTTTGCAGCAATTTTGCGCAAAAGAGCTGCTTCGTTGCTGCACAGAGTGCGTGCGAACAGCAACAGCATCCTGAGTGTGATAGCGGGCAGGTATGACTGTCCGTTTTTTCAAAAGTGGATGAGTCTATGTGTTTAAAATGTTGTGTAGGTATGTTATGTTTTTGTGTAAGAATTAATTTGTGTATCTTAGTTAAGCTTATATAATAGGAATACTAACAAAGTTATTAAGTAATATTGTTACTAACACATTGAGTCATTGTTACTTTGAAAATAAATAATAATAAATAAAAAATAAAAAAAATAATAAAGAGGGAATTCCTTGCAGAAGCTCGGCATTTACGATGTCATGCTACAGCACGTGCTAGTGGTTGGAATATTATCATTTATCAATATTCGGCGCTATGATTATCTATTGGATTTATCTATTGGATTAGAAGACGCACGCGGCAACAACAAATAGACCGGACAATCGAAATCAGCAGCAACAAAGCAACCATGCAAGTGGCTTCGCCAATGGATACTCGATCAAGAACAGTCCCCTCGATGTTCCAACTATTAGTGGCACAATATATTAAGACATTGTAGATTTAATTTGTATTGTTACAACTTTATATTTCGTGTTTATAGTTACCTATTATTATTGTTTTCATCTTTTAGTGGGCAAGATGTACGAGCAAACATACGAGGTTTTATTGCTGACTCTGTCACCTCAGTCAATATAAATCTATGTTATTATTTTTACACACACAGTTCAATAAACTCAGTCAATCACTTCGGTTGTTTTATTACATACAGTAATTAGAACACCGGGTCTAGCAAGCATCTAGCATTATCATAGCACTATCAAGCAAGCATAGCATAGTGTAGGGATCACCCCTACAATCTCATTTTCATTCGTGCCAATTCGTCCGCGCGCGGTTCTTGACCTATTTTAAAATTTTGGAATAAAAAAATGCGCATTCATCAGCCTTTATAATGAATTAATGATACATATTTTGTACCTAAAACCTAATTTATGTGTATGCATACATAAATTTGGTGTTTTTAGGTACAACATATTTATAATTGTAAAGGCTGAATGAATGAATTTTGGGTATTGTTTCCTCGCAAATGAGAAAGTACTCCGCCGAAATAACAATTAACGGCCTGGTTTAGTTAAAAAGGACTCGGCTGGCGCCTCGTTCTTTTAAAATAACTTCGGAAGTACTCGGCTTAACCTCGTACTTCCAATATTACTCGGCCGTCAATTGCTTCATTTCAGGCCTCCACAGTAATGTACTAATGTATGTAGAATCTAATTTAGAAAAGTTGTTAGACGCCTGCTACTGACAAATTGTCTGCCATAAAGCAATTATCGCCATTGTGTATAAAATATAATCTGCATGTCACGTTAAATTTGTATGATACCAAAGAAAAAACGACTACGGAATACATGGTCGTTTCAATAACGACTTCTCATTTGTGGGCAAAGATAGAATGTACCAAATTTATGGAAATAAAGAATTAATTAATTATTATATTATTACAGAACGTACTAAGCGCAATGCACAAGAGTCGCGCGCAGTGCCAGGCAGGCGGGCACGTGCCGCTGCCGCCGCAGCTGGGCCCGCGGGCCTTGTTACCTGCATAACTACAACTAGCTATGACTTGTAAAAATGTTGGAAGAACAGAGTAGCCGCAGGGCGCACTACGCGCCACTTGTGCCCCGCTGAATACTACTTAAGCGGGTGAATAAGCGGCATTTTTGGTGTTGGAAATTCCCAGGACTGCGCTGAGGAAGACCCGGCCCAGCCCCAAACCTCAACCAGGAGGAGGTGCTGCGAAAGGGAAGCCGGCGAAAAAGCTTCGCTTCCCGCCGCTGATAGTCGAGTCGATGCCCCAGTGGGCGCGCCACTTTAAGGCGCTAAAAGACAAGCTGGGCCGGGCACCAAGTGCGCGCCCATTTGGAAAGGGGGTGAAATTCACCCCGGGCCTCCCTCAGGTAACTGGGGGTCTCACCTAGCGGGGGACTGGTCGCTCGGGCAGCGTGAAACACTTCAGGCGCCCCCACAGACACAAAACAATAACACATGTTGCCGCGGAGAAATCCCGCGGCCATAGGGACCATTTTTAATCCGGCCCGCCAGCCATAAAGGGTAAACAACCCAACCCAACTACCGGCCCATATTTTTATGGGCCGCGACCCCGCAACCTCGGGAAAGGGGGCCCTAACCCCCGAGCCCGATTCCTCGCGCCCCTTGCGGGGCGACGAGAAGTACACCGAGCTCAGCTCATTTTTGGTGTTACCCGTCATTCTCGGTGGAATGGCCACGTTGTTTACAACCGGCTAAGCCACCGAGAGTGGCGGGACATGCAACTGCGGCCGCCAGCAAGGTCGCCCTCCTCCGCTCCCACCCACCGGATTGACGCCTGACATAACATGGTTAACACGTGACTTATTCAAACACAGAGCACTTTACAAACATAACATGCATCCCAGTGCGCGACGTGTGCTAAGTTAATATAGGCACGGAGCGCACTAAACACAGACACACATAACTGTACATGCATTTATACTCACACGTAGAATGCGTGGGCGCGCATTCATACGTAAACATTGAGCAGTGTTACCCACAGTACAAACTGCTCAAACACATACTACGGCCTCTTAGCTCGAAACGTGATTGGCTAGTCCGATTGCGTCGAAAGCGGAGGTCAGCATCCCCCTGTAGAGGGCGCTTAAGTCGACGCCTTTGTCGCTGGTCGGCTTCTGCTGGGCCTCCCCTGGGTAACCGGGGGTCTCACCCGGTAGGGTCTGACCGCCAAGGCGTCGTGAAGAAGCGCTTCCGTGAAAACGGTGAGCGCGGCGCTCCTACAGGAACACATATAGCAACTATTCACAAAGCTGTGTTGCCCGCCAGCCTTACGGTAGGCGGCGCACAGCTATTATGCTTGGACAGAGGTCCAACCCAAGGACATGCCCGTATTTACGGGCATAGATGGCGACCTCGGTAAAGGGATTTAATCCCGAGACCGATCCTCGCGCCCCCTGGCGGGGGCGCCGAGAAGACCTGAAGTGCATTTTTGGTGTGGGCAATATTTCATTCGATCGTCACTCGTTCTACGCTTCAGATCAAGACCTCAACCTATGAAGAACTGATCCTGACGTCCTGAACCCTGAAGCCTGAAGAAAGAATAACGTATTAGTCGCCTAGAACAGAGCTACGTAGGAACGAGTGTACTTTCAATTTTAATACATATGGCAAGTGCCTTTCAACAGATCGTTTGTTTACTTTCATGATCCTTGGGTTGTCCTCAACAATAGTAGTCATGGCTGAGACCATGGAGGACCTCGGTACAATGCTCGATGACCTCAGTAGAGCTTCTGATAGAGTGGGTCTTAAGATGAATATGGACAAGACAAAGGTTATGTCGAATTCCCATATAGCACCCATTCCCGTAAACATCGGAGAATCTACACTCGAAGTTGTTGACGATTATGTATACCTAGGACAAACTGTCCAGCTAGGTAAGTCCAACTTCGAGAAAGAGGTCAATCGTCGAATCCGACTCGGTTGGGCAGCGTTCGGGAAGCTACGCAATATCTTCTCGTCCAAAATACCGCAGTGTCTCAAGACGAAAGTCTTTGACCAGTGTGTGTTGCCAGTAATTACTTACGGTACTGAAACGTGGTCGCTCACAATAGGCCTCATAAGAAGGCTCAAAGTCACTCAAAGGGCAATGGAGAGGGCTATGCTCGGAGTGTCCCTGCGTGATCGAATCAGAAATGAGGAGATTCGCAGGAGAACGAAAGTAACCGACATAGCCCGAAGAATTGCCAAACTTAAGTGGCAGTGGGCGGGGCACATTGCTCGCAGAACGGATGGCCGATGGGGCAGTAAAGTTCTGGAGTGGCGACCGCGTACTGGAAGGCGCAGCGTGGGTAGGCCCCCCACAAGGTGGACCGACGACCTGGTGAAGGTCGCGGGAATCCGCTGGATGCGGAAGGCACAGGACCGGTCGTTGTGGCGATGCTTGGGGGAGGCCTATGTCCAGCAGTGGACGTCTTTCGGCTGAAATGATGATGATGATGATGATGATGATGACAGAATAGCAAAATGTCAATTTTTACTAAGTTGAATAATAAATAAGCTGGCGAAGGCCGTGGAGTTGGCTGAAAACGTGTGCGCGGCGCGCAAAGCAGCAACTACCACCCAAGCATCGAGTGGCGCAAGCGGCTTCATCGCGGGCCCGAGCGACGCGCCCGCGCCCGGCAGCGCGGCCCCCGACGGCGTGTTTAATATATCCAGGACTGAAAAATGCAGTGTGTGCGGGTATACCAACCACAAGGCCAATCAGTGCCGTTTTAAAAGTTACAAGTGCAAAAAGTGTAACCGCAAGGGTCACTTAAGTAGAATGTGTGCGGCACAGAATACAGAAACAACGTGTGCGGCTAACTCGAAAGTTAAGTACGTCAGGAAGGATATGGGGGATGTCGGAGACGATGGTGAGTCACCTGTTCTTAACATTAAATGCGTG
Source organism: Asteroscopus sphinx (assembly GCA_949699075.1). Classification (NCBI taxonomy): domain Eukaryota; kingdom Metazoa; phylum Arthropoda; class Insecta; order Lepidoptera; family Noctuidae; genus Asteroscopus; species Asteroscopus sphinx. The sequence goes on along the minus strand of CATIWT010000010.1, from coordinate 16,477 downwards.
AGAGGTAGACCAATGTTAGAATCCGTGTATGTAAATGGTATATTTTTGGAGTTTGAGATAGACAGTGGTTCAGCCGTTAACGTCATTTCAGATCATTCATACCAATCATATTTCAAGGAAGTGCCGTTGTCCGACACCGATAAGAATCTATTTAGCTATACGGGAAGCAAAATGATAAGTTTAGGGTTCATTCGCTTGACCGTGACGTATGTAGGTCGCACGCATGTGCGATGATGTTCTACGTAGTGCGCGGCGGCGGCCCGCCGCTGTTGGGCCGTGAGTTTTTATTAACATTTAACTTAGAGTTTGCCCCTGCGGCGGCGCTGGTGGCACCAGTCAATTATATAGATAAGCCACAGGATCACGCACTCACTGAGATTATTTCGCAATTTCCAAAATTGTTCAGTAGTAAATTAGGATGCTTCAACAAATATAAGGTATTTTTAAAGTTAAAACCCGATGCGAAGTTGGTATTCTTTAAAGCAAGACCGGTCGCTTTCGCCTTAAGAGAAAAAATCGATACAGAATTGAATCGTCTTGTGGATCTTGGGATATTAGAACCTGTAGAATATTCGGAATGCGCCTCTCCCATTGTACCGGTGTTAAAAAAAGACGGTGGCGTTAGAATATGTGCAGATTATTCAATAACTATTAATAAACAATTAATTATTGAAAAATACCCACTTCCAACGATCAATGAACTGTTCTCTAAATTATACGGTGGTGAGCAGTTCACTAAACTGGACCTTTCGCGAGCATATAATCAATTTTTATTGACAGAAGACTCACAGGCTCTAACTTGTATTAATACGCACCGTGGTCTTTTTAAATACACCAGACTAGTGTTCGGTCTGTCGAGTGCGCCTGCCATTTTCCAACGCGCAATGGAATGTGTGCTTGCAGGCCTGGACGGGGTAATTACATTTTTAGATGATATTTTGGTCACTGGGGGTAATATTAATGAGCACAAAAACAGGTTAACGTTAGTTTTAAAACGTCTAGAAGACACAGGGTTAACTGTTCAGCAGGATAAATGCGAATATTTTAAAAATGAAATTTGCTACCTTGGTCATATTATTGATAAAAATGGTATACGCAAATCACCAGATAAAGTCCAGGCCATATTAAAAGCTCCGAAACCGACGAATAGTTCACAGTTACAATCATTTTTAGGGTTAATAAACTATTATAGAAGCTTCGTGCCAAAGGCTTCGTCAATACTGAGCTCATTGTATGAATTACTGCATAAAAATAAAAAGTGGGAATGGACTCCAGTTCACGACGAGGCGTTTGAACGAATTAAGGAACTACTGGCTTCCGACCAGTTGCTAGCTCATTTTAACCCTAACGCAAAACTAATACTAACAGTAGATGCTTCGCCACAAGGCTTAGGTGCCATTTTATCCCAGTTGTCACGTTCTGACGGTCGCGAGAGGCCTATTGCATTCGCTTCAAGGACGCTCACAGCAGCGGAAAAAAACTATTCGCAGTTACAGAAGGAGGCCACGGCCATAATTTATGGTGTAAGAAGATTTCACCAGTACTTATACGGTCGAATCACACCGTTCATATTACGTACGGATCATAAACCTTTGATAACGATTTTTGGTCCGCATCGTGGCATTCCTGAGGTGTCCGCGAATAGGCTACAACGCTACGCGTTATTTCTGTCGGCGTACAATTATTCCATCGAATATATTCGTAGCGGTGATAACAGTGCAGATTTTTTATCTCGAGCGACATTAGTGAATGGCAACCAGGCGGATGACGAAGCGCGCGGGGAGGACCGCGACTGTGAGGAGCGTGCTGCTTACGTCAATTTTGTTGTCGAAGGAAGTTTACCCATTACGCTAGAGAAATTATGTTGCGAGACCGAACGCGACAAGATTTTAAAGAAAGTTAAATATTATGTCTTAAACGGTTGGCCGCGTAAAGTTCACGACCCTAAATTGCGAGCTTATTTTGACTGTCGGTTCCAGTTAGCATTGGAAAATGAATGCTTAATGCGTGGTCATAAAGTGGTTATTCCACATTCACTTAGAGAAAAAATGTGCAGGGAACTTCATGATTCTCACTTCGGGGTGGTGAAAATGAAAGCCGCCGCACGCGAACGAATGTGGTTTCCGGGAATCGACGCGGCGCTCGAACAGTTGGCAGCCGCGTGCACGGTGTGCGCGCAGCTGAGGCCCTCGCCGCACTGCGCGCCTCCCTCGCCGTGGCCTTATCCGCCGCATGCATTTTATAGAATCCATTTGGATTTTCTTGGCCCGTTTCATAACCAAATGTTTTTAGTTATAGTTGATGCATATTCCAAGTGGGTCGAATGTTACACAGTTAGCACAACATCATACGGATCGAAAACTGTCATAAGTAGGCTTTGTGATTTGATGTCTAGGGTAGGTATACCACACACGTTGGTTACGGACAATGGTACTTCTTTCACGTCTAGGGAATTTGAGAATTTTTGTGTTATAAACGGTATTCAGCATGTTTTATCGCCGGTGTATCATCCGTCGAGTAACGGGCAAGCCGAAAGCTTTGTGAAAATAATTAAAAAAGGTCTTAAAAGCATAATTCTGCAAAATAACACAAACATATCTCTGCCAGAAAAAATTGCAAAATTTTTATTTGATTATAGAAACTCCAAAAATAGTACCACAGGTAAATCTCCAGCAGAAATACTTTATGGTCGATCTCTACGCTCGCGTTTGGACTTAATTAATCCACACCAAGTCGCTTCGACATCCGCCGATCTTTCACTAACAGTACGGAAAAATCAGTCCTTACAGAGTAGAAACAAGGGAGGAAGGAAAAGACCTAAATTTAGGATAGAGGACGTTGTTTGGATAAAAAGATTTTTTGGAAACAATAAATGTTGTTGGGTGCAGGGGATAATCAAAGAAGAGATCGGGAATGTCATGTATTCGGTGTATATTCCGGAACTAAGTTGCAAGGTAACTCGACACATCGATTTCAAGCTGAAGGCGATTCAGAGGCGCAAAACGAGGAAAATGAATGGCACGTGGACATAGAAACCGATGACAGTAGCTCATTGCCGCAGTTGGAATCCGCATGCATAACGGGTGAGAGCGACGATTCCGTAGGTGCCCAACTGCCAACAACCACCGAAGAGGTTCCTCTTGGAGAGGGGGAAGGTACGAGCGTTGAGCCATTAGCCTTGCAATCGCCATCTACTTCAGATCATTCAAGGATAATGAGTCCCAACCACCCAACACCGCTTTGCTCGGAAGAAGGAAATGAGATGGTTGTAGAAACCGGCCAAAAGAATCTCAGATCAAAGCGACGTGTTCTACCTGTTAATTATAAGCCATTTTTCTAAACTATGTGGGGAAGGGAGTGTTGTATATTGTAGTGTGCGTACGACACCTGTGTGTGTGTGAAAGAGCATCGTTAAATAAAGAGTATGCAAATGACTCGCGGTTTGATTGCACGTCCGTTTCCCCGCTCCCGTAAACATAACAAATAACTAAACTAATTTTGGTCCTGTCAAACCAAAAATTTGTTTTAAAGTGAATTTCAGAATAGAAAACGTCGTTTGACAAGACTAAACTAAATTAACGTGATTTTTAGTCTAGTTTAGAGAATTTTGTGACAAGAGAATCGGCACCAATATAGCATTGTCATCCAGTTGTGATGGTCGCGGGAATCCGCTGGATGTGGAAAGCGCAGGACCGGTTGTTGTGGCGATTCTTGGGGGAGGCCTATGTCCAGCAGTGGATGTCTTTCGGCTCGAACGATGGCGATGATGATGAAGCATTTGGTTCTGTAACCTGTAATTTGGTACCAGGTGAGCATGGTGACAACAGACGCGTGCGGCAAGCTGAAGACCGCGTTCCTATTCCACGTGCGGCGGGATGGCGCCGCGTGCCGCGCGCTGCTGGGCGCGCTGTTCCCGCCGCGCGAGCACGACGAGCGCGCGCTGGACGTCGAGCTGGCGCGCAGCGTGCTGCGCGTCGCCGCCGACATGCTGGACGACGTGCCCGCCGGGGACCCCAGGTAACACGCGCGCTGCTGGGCGCGCTGTTCCCGCCGCGCGAGCACGACGAGCGCGCGCTGGACGCCGAGCTGGCGCGCAGCGTGCTGCGCGTCGCCGCCGACATGCTGGACGACGTGCCTGCCGGGGACCCCAGGTAACACGCGCGCTGCTGGGCGCGCTGTTCCCGCCGCGCGAGCACGACGAGCGCGCGCTGGACGCCGAGCTGGCGCGCAGCGTGCTGCGCGTCGCCGCCGACATGCTGGACGACGTGCCCGCCGGGGACCCCAGGTAACACGCGCGCTGCTGGGCGCGCTGTTCCCGCCGCGCGAGCACGACGAGCGCGCGCTGGACGCCGAGCTGGCGCGCAGCGTGCTGCGCGTCGCCGCCGACATGCTGGACGACGTGCCCGCCGGGGACCCCAGGTAACACGCGCGCTGCTGGGCGCGCTGTTCCCGCCGCGCGAGCACGACGAGCGCGCGCTGGACGCCGAGCTGGCGCGCAGCGTGCTGCGCGTCGCCGCCGACATGCTGGACGACGTGCCCGCCGGGGACCCCAGGTAACACGCGCGCTGCTGGGCGCGCTGTTCCCGCCGCGCGAGCACGACGAGCTCGCGCTGGACGCCGAGCTGGCGCGCAGCGTGCTGCGCGTCGCCGCCGACATGCTGGACGACGTGCCCGCCGGGGACCCCAGGTAACACGCGCGCTGCTGGGCGCGCTGTTCCCGCCGCGCGAGCACGACGAGCGCGCGCTGGACGCCGAGCTGGCGCGCAGCGTGCTGCGCGTCGCCGCCGACATGCTGGACGACGTGCCCGCCGGGGACCCCAGGTAACACGCGCGCTGCTGGGCGCGCTGTTCCCGCCGCGCGAGCACGACGAGCGCGCGCTGGACGCCGAGCTGGCGCGCAGCGTGCTGCGCGTCGCCGCCGACATGCTGGACGACGTGCCCGCCGGGGACCCCAGGTAACACGCGCGCTGCTGGGCGCGCTGTTCCCGCCGCGCGAGCACGACGAGCGCGCGCTGGACGCCGAGCTGGCGCGCAGCGTGCTGCGCGTCGCCGCCGACATGCTGGACGACGTGCCCGCCGGGGACCCCAGGTAACACGCGCGCTGCTGGGCGCGCTGTTCCCGCCGCGCGAGCACGACGAGCGCGCGCTGGACGCCGAGCTGGCGCGCAGCGTGCTGCGCGTCGCCGCCGACATGCTGGACGACGTGCCCGCCGGGGACCCCAGGTAACACGCGCGCTGCTGGGCGCGCTGTTCCCGCCGCGCGAGCACGACGAGCGCGCGCTGGACGCCGAGCTGGCGCGCAGCGTGCTGCGCGTCGCCGCCGACATGCTGGACGACGTGCCCGCCGGGGACCCCAGGTAACACGCGCGCTGCTGGGCGCGCTGTTCCCGCCGCGCGAGCACGACGAGCGCGCGCTGGACGCCGAGCTGGCGCGCAGCGTGCTGCGCGTCGCCGCCGACATGCTGGACGACGTGCCCGCCGGGGACCCCAGGTAACACGCGCGCTGCTGGGCGCGCTGTTCCCGCCGCGCGAGCACGACGAGCTCGCGCTGGACGCCGAGCTGGCGCGCAGCGTGCTGCGCGTCGCCGCCGACATGCTGGACGACGTGCCCGCCGGGGACCCCAGGTAACACGCGCGCTGCTGGGCGCGCTGTTCCCGCCGCGCGAGCACGACGAGCGCGCGCTGGACGCCGAGCTGGCGCGCAGCGTGCTGCGCGTCGCCGCCGACATGCTGGACGACGTGCCCGCCGGGGACCCCAGGTAACACGCGCGCTGCTGGGCGCGCTGTTCCCGCCGCGCGAGCACGACGAGCGCGCGCTGGACGCCGAGCTGGCGCGCAGCGTGCTGCGCGTCGCCGCCGACATGCTGGACGACGTGCCCGCCGGGGACCCCAGGTAACACGCGCGCTGCTGGGCGCGCTGTTCCCGCCGCGCGAGCACGACGAGCGCGCGCTGGACGCCGAGCTGGCGCGCAGCGTGCTGCGCGTCGCCGCCGACATGCTGGACGACGTGCCCGCCGGGGACCCCAGGTAACACGCGCGCTGCTGGGCGCGCTGTTCCCGCCGCGCGAGCACGACGAGCGCGCGCTGGACGCCGAGCTGGCGCGCAGCGTGCTTCGCGTCGCCGCCGACATGCTGGACGACGTGCCCGCCGGGGACCCCAGGTAACACGCGCGCTGCTGGGCGCGCTGTTCCCGCCGCGCGAGCACGACGAGCTCGCGCTGGACGCCGAGCTGGCGCGCAGCGTGCTGCGCGTCGCCGCCGACATGCTGGACGACGTGCCCGCCGGGGACCCCAGGTAACACGCGCGCTGCTGGGCGCGCTGTTCCCGCCGCGCGAGCACGACGAGCGCGCGCTGGACGCCGAGCTGGCGCGCAGCGTGCTGCGCGTCGCCGCCGACATGCTGGACGACGTGCCCGCCGGGGACCCCAGGTAACACGCGCGCTGCTGGGCGCGCTGTTCCCGCCGCGCGAGCACGACGAGCGCGCGCTGGACGCCGAGCTGGCGCGCAGCGTGCTGCGCGTCGCCGCCGACATGCTGGACGACGTGCCCGCCGGGGACCCCAGGCAACACGCGCGCTGCTGGGCGCGCTGTTCCCGCCGCGCGAGCACGACGAGCGCGCGCTGGACGCCGAGCTGGCGCGCAGCGTGCTGCGCGTCGCCGCCGACATGCTGGACGACGTGCCCGCCGGGGACCCCAGGTAACACGCGCGCTGCTGGGCGCGCTGTTCCCGCCGCGCGAGCACGACGAGCTCGCGCTGGACGCCGAGCTGGCGCGCAGCGTGCTGCGCGTCGCCGCCGACATGCTGGACGACGTGCCCGCCGGGGACCCCAGGTAACACGCGCGCTGCTGGGCGCGCTGTTCCCGCCGCGCGAGCACGACGAGCGCGCGCTGGACGCCGAGCTGGCGCGCAGCGTGCTGCGCGTCGCCGCCGACATGCTGGACGACGTGCCCGCCGGGGACCCCAGGTAACACGCGCGCTGCTGGGCGCGCTGTTCCCGCCGCGCGAGCACGACGAGCGCGCGCTGGACGCCGAGCTGGCGCGCAGCGTGCTGCGCGTCGCCGCCGACATGCTGGACGACGTGCCCGCCGGGGACCCCAGGTAACACGCGCGCTGCTGGGCGCGCTGTTCCCGCCGCGCGAGCACGACGAGCGCGCGCTGGACGCCGAGCTGGCGCGCAGCGTGCTGCGCGTCGCCGCCGACATGCTGGACGACGTGCCCGCCGGGGACCCCAGGTAACACGCGCGCTGCTGGGCGCGCTGTTCCCGCCGCGCGAGCACGACGAGCTCGCGCTGGACGCCGAGCTGGCGCGCAGCGTGCTGCGCGTCGCCGCCGACATGCTGGACGACGTGCCCGCCGGGGACCCCAGGTAACACGCGCGCTGCTGGGCGCGCTGTTCCCGCCGCGCGAGCACGACGAGCGCGCGCTGGACGCCGAGCTGGCGCGCAGCGTGCTGCGCGTCGCCGCCGACATGCTGGACGACGTGCCCGCCGGGGACCCCAGGTAACACGCGCGCTGCTGGGCGCGCTGTTCCCGCCGCGCGAGCACGACGAGCGCGCGCTGGACGCCGAGCTGGCGCGCAGCGTGCTGCGCGTCGCCGCCGACATGCTGGACGACGTGCCCGCCGGGGACCCCAGGTAACACGCGCGCTGCTGGGCGCGCTGTTCCCGCCGCGCGAGCACGACGAGCGCGCGCTGGACGCCGAGCTGGCGCGCAGCGTGCTGCGCGTCGCCGCCGACATGCTGGACGACGTGCCCGCCGGGGACCCCAGGTAACACGCGCGCTGCTGGGCGCGCTGTTCCCGCCGCGCGAGCACGACGAGCGCGCGCTGGACGCCGAGCTGGCGCGCAGCGTGCTGCGCGTCGCCGCCGACATGCTGGACGACGTGCCCGCCGGGGACCCCAGGTAACACGCGCGCTGCTGGGCGCGCTGTTCCCGCCGCGCGAGCACGACGAGCTCGCGCTGGACGCCGAGCTGGCGCGCAGCGTGCTGCGCGTCGCCGCCGACATGCTGGACGACGTGCCCGCCGGGGACCCCAGGTAACACGCGCGCTGCTGGGCGCGCTGTTCCCGCCGCGCGAGCACGACGAGCGCGCGCTGGACGCCGAGCTGGCGCGCAGCGTGCTGCGCGTCGCCGCCGACATGCTGGACGACGTGCCCGCCGGGGACCCCAGGTAACACGCGCGCTGCTGGGCGCGCTGTTCCCGCCGCGCGAGCACGACGAGCGCGCGCTGGACGCCGAGCTGGCGCGCAGCGTGCTGCGCGTCGCCGCCGACATGCTGGACGACGTGCCCGCCGGGGACCCCAGGTAACACGCGCGCTGCTGGGCGCGCTGTTCCCGCCGCGCGAGCACGACGAGCTCGCGCTGGACGCCGAGCTGGCGCGCAGCGTGCTGCGCGTCGCCGCCGACATGCTGGACGACGTGCCCGCCGGGGACCCCAGGTAACACGCGCGCTGCTGGGCGCGCTGTTCCCGCCGCGCGAGCACGACGAGCGCGCGCTGGACGCCGAGCTGGCGCGCAGCGTGCTGCGCGTCGCCGCCGACATGCTGGACGACGTGCCCGCCGGGGACCCCAGGTAACACGCGCGCTGCTGGGCGCGCTGTTCCCGCCGCGCGAGCACGACGAGCGCGCGCTGGACGCCGAGCTGGCGCGCAGCGTGCTGCGCGTCTCCGCCGACATGCTGGATGACGTGCCCGCCGGGGACCCCAGGTAACACGCGCGCTGCTGGGCGCGCTGTTCCCGCCGCGCGAGCACGACGAGCGCGCGCTGGACGTCGAGCTGGCGCGCAGCGTGCTGCGCGTCGCCGCCGACATGCTGGACGACGTGCCCGCCGGGGACCCCAGGTAACACGCGCGCTGCTGTGCGCGCTGTTCCCGCCGCGCGAGCACGACGAGCGCGCGCTGGACGCCGAGCTGGCGCGCAGCGTGCTGCGCGTCGCCGCCGACATGCTGGACGACGTGCCCGCCGGGGACCCCAGGTAACACGCGCGCTGCTGGGCGCGCTGTTCCCGCCGCGCGAGCACGACGAGCGCGCGCTGGACGCCGAGCTGGCGCGCAGCGTGCTGCGCGTCGCCGCCGACATGCTGGACGACGTGCCCGCCGGGGACCCCAGGTAACACGCGCGCTGCTGTGCGCGCTGTTCCCGCCGCGCGAGCACGACGAGCGCGCGCTGGACGCCGAGCTGGCGCGCAGCGTGCTGCGCGTCGCCGCCGACATGCTGGACGACGTGCCCGCCGGGGACCCCAGGTAACACGCGCGCTGCTGGGCGCGCTGTTCCCGCCGCGCGAGCACGACGAGCGCGCGCTGGACGCCGAGCTGGCGCGCAGCGTGCTGCGCGTCGCCGCCGACATGCTGGACGACGTGCCCGCCGGGGACCCCAGGTAACACGCGCGCTGCTGGGCGCGCTGTTCCCGCCACGCGAGCACGACGAGCGCGCGCTGGACGCCGAGCTGGCGCGCAGCGTGCTGCGCGTCGCCGCCGACATGCTGGACGACGTGCCCGCCGGGGACCCCAGGTAACACGCGCGCTGCCAGCAGCGCCCAGGCGCGCTGTATTGTCTTGACAAATGATGCACAGAGATGGACACTGTTGGTCGGGCTAGATCACAAACTCAAAGTCACTAGATGAGTTGTAAAGCAAGTGATGAAAACAAAAAACGACTAACCTAGCAAGTTGAAGTAATGGCGCATTCCAAAATAAATGTCCTGTGAGAACTGACAAGAAACTTTAGGCACAGAATACCTAATAGTACTATCGTACAGAACGGCCACTCACCGGCCTCCGCCAATTTAAGATTCCTCACCCGCACCCCACACCCACCCGCGGTTTGCCGGCAATTGGACTGCAAGATTGCAATGGATTTCAATCGCCAGTCCCTATACAAGCACGCCATCTCTGAAAACTACTGAGAAGTGCTTGGAACCCAGTCGGCACTACGAGCTGCGAGCATCCCTAACCTACACGTGTTGCTAATTGGGGCAGTAAAGTTCTGGAGTGGCGACCGCGTTTTGGAAGGCGCAGCGTGGGTAGGCCCCCCACAAGGTGGACCGAAGACCTGGTGAAGGTCGCGGGAATCCGCTGGATGCGGAAGGCACAGGACCGGTCGTTGTGGCGATTCTTGGGGGAGGCCTTTCGGCTGAAATGATGATGACGATGAGTGGCTGAGGAGTGCTTTAAGGTTACTCCTATACATCCAGTTGTTGACCTTTGTCTTCATGTAACAAATGTGCTCGTAGATGGAAGCATCGCGGCGGCGCGGCCACCAACATCTGCCTGGGCAGCTCGGCGGCGCTGCAGGTGGCAGCACAGTTGAGGGACAAGCAGCGCGCCTTCTCGCTCTTCTGCGACTTCCTGCGCACCGTGGGGCTGTGGCAGCGGCTTGGCCTCGTTACTAGAGGTACATCCCTGATTATAAAAGTCCACTACTATACTGTGACTGACGTTTGAGAGAATACACCTCTGTCAAAACGGAGAACCAGTTTTCTAACTCCAATGATACAGTACGCGTAATATAACTGTGCCGCTCTGATACCAGGTTTTGCGAAGGGCCGCGCAGGTACAGTAGCGTAATAAGTGTGAGCATTCATTCATTTATTCAATAACAATCTTAAATTGTGTCTGAATTTTTTACATAAAGAAAAAGATTCCTAATTTATACTAATTTATACTTACATATTATTATGTAAGACGACAAATTAATTAAACACAAAATTATATAAAATCCAGAATAATGTTAAAAAAAAGTTTTTCACAATAAAATAAAAATAAAACAAATAAAAAAATATTACTAAGCAGGACATAAGGATGCATCGAACATTAACGAACGACTGAGACAGCGAGAACAAGCGTTCCCCCGCCATCTTGCCACTCAGATAAACAACTTATCAGAGTCTTGCCGCCATTACGGCGCATGCGCGTTACTGATTTGGATGCAACATTTACTACTGCGCAGCCACCCGTTACTCACTTAACAGCGGCACAGTTATATTACTAGTACTGGGACTATTATGAAGTGTTTAAGTCATTATGGTTCCGTTGCAAGAGAGGGATGGCACTATACGTCCAGCATAGCTTCGTCTCTCTCTTGTAAAAGTGTTTAAGCCATCATGGTTTCGGTGCAAGATAGGGATGGCGCTATACGTCCTGCATAGCTTCGTCTCTCTCAAGAGAAAGAGAAGAGAAAGAGTTGCAATCAACGGAATCATTATGGTTTTAACACTTCATAATACGGCCTCTGTACGTCTTTTGACCTTCAAGCAACTTAAGGAGCACCCAATAATGATGAGAAACTTTTTTTTCATTTTTGTCTCCTCTCTGTCCTTTGTGAGATTCGGCCAGACTTCTTTTAGTCGCGACAATTAACCGAAGTTCCCCCGAATTTCGGCTTCAGCACATGTTTTCACCTAACGTTTGTCTGAACTCGTCATTCTGCAAAATCCACATTCGGTCCATGATTACTGATGATGTAACTCCTGACCGGTGTGTGCTAACTGCAGAGTCGGGCGGCGGCGTGGTGAGTGCGGAGAGCGTGCTGGGCGAGCTGGCGGAGCAGCTGGCCGCGGCCATGGCGCTGCGCCGCCTGCAGCAGGGCCCCGACGCGCAGCTCATTGACGCCGCCATATACCAGGTCAGTTCATACCACCCAGGAACATGTACAGAGTCGGGCGGCGGCGTGGTGAGTGCGGAGAGCGCGCTGGGCGAGCTGGCGGAGCAGCTGGCCGCGGCCATGGCGCTGCGCCGCCTGCAGCAGGGCCCCGACGCGCAGCTCATTGACGCCGCCATATACCAGGTCAGTTCATACCACCCAGGAACATGTACAGAGTCGGGCGGCGGCGTGGTGAGTGCGGAGAGCGCGCTGGGCGAGCTGGCGGAGCAGCTGGCCGCGGCCATGGCGCTGCGCCGCCTGCAGCAGGGCCCCGACGCGCAGCTCATTGACGCCGCCATATACCAGGTCAGTTCATACCACCCAGGAACATGTACAGAGTCGGGCAGGCGGCCGCCATATACCAGCGGAGTTACTCTTGAAAATACTGACTGCCTCGTTGGTCTAGTGGTCGCAAGCGCGACTGCTGAGCGTGGGGTCCTGGGTTAGATTCCCGGGTCGGGCAAAGTGATTTTGGGTTTTTTCATTAGGAAATTCTCAGTAGCAGCCTGGAGTATGGATTTGTGCCCGGTTAATGGCAATAGGCTCGCCCCCTATTACTATACACCTCTGCCTACCCCTTCGGGGAAATACAGGCGTGATGTTATGTTATGTTACTCTTGAAAATAATTCCAATACCAATACTTGTCCAATGTCAAAAAGTGACAAGAATAAATGGGTATTTTTTATAAAAAAAATAAAAACACAATTTCCATTATAATAAGAACTAATCAATTCTAAAAACATTAGATATTCAACCAATGTTGTGCTAATTTTGCAATTAAAAGCACGGATTGACATTAGTCCAATGCCAATGGATCGGAATTATTTTAAAGAGTAACCAATAGTAGTTAATATTACACTCAACCGCACGTCACGAATAAGCGAAAGCTACCAAGCGAATGAATGTGAATGACTTAACGATGACGAGCGAGAGCCACCGAGGGTCTTCGTTCGCGTTCGGTCGTGATTTTAGCTGGCGTTTAATTTATGTGGTCACAACAGTGAAGGCGAGCCAGCGTGTGATGTCCATCGGTGAAAATCAGTGGCACGCCTTCGCTTGTTGCCGTTGTTCGGTCGGTCTGTAGCTGGCACAGTAATAGATAGATATAGTGGTTGTATTCACAATTTTACTTGCGATTCATGCGTGGCAACTTTCGGACAAACCACGCCTTCCATTTTGAAGTCATAAATTAAAAAAAAATTACTATAATCAAATGTACTTTAATCAAAGGTTCCGTGTGGTGCCGGACATAAAGAATTTCACTATTCAATTTCATGGGTGTCGTAAAAGGCGACTAAGGGATTCACCAGAGGATGGTCAGTAGTGTTCTCCAAGTATTTAACCAACCAACTGCGATCGCCAATCCGCCTGCCAAGCATGGCGTTTATGGCATATCCCCTCTTTATTGGGGGAGGCCTATGTCCAGCAGTGGACGTCTTTCGGCTGAAATGATGATGAATGAATGAAATGTACTTTACAGCTTTTGTTTCTGCGGTTAGAAACAGCTCAATAAGGCATTTTTGCGGGTTTTTGTTACAGTATTTACAGAAACAAGTCATAAGGCGTACAGAGAAAGGCTTTGAAATGCCCTGCACTCTGGTGGAGAGTGTTAGCACGCGCGCCCTGCCCACTTTTCTATTCTATCTATTTCATTTTATTAAATTTTTTTAGGAAAACTTACAGCTAATACAGTGTCGTAATTAAGCTAAATACAGTAGAAAAAGGCCAATTACAAGTTTCCACATATAGAATTTTTGTATAAAATTTTGAATAATACATAGACAGCAGAGAACTGATAGAAAAGAAAATGGATACAAACAACAGATGAACATTATGAAGGATGGATCTAACAAATAAATATAAAATAAGTTAATACATTGATCCTTCAAGGGATTGACCGAAAAAGTTTTAACTTAATATTTTTTTCAATTTAGGGATACTAGTAACAAATAAGTCAAGCTCAACTTCCCAACACTCTGCGTTAAAAGTACGACATGCCCTGACCAGGAACGAGTTCTGTCTATAGGTACTCCTAACGGCAGGTACATCAAGGAGATTTGGTCTCCGTAGAAATGCCGATGGCACACGGAGTCCAGTCTTGCTTACCAGCTCAGGGACGTCAACTGATCCATTTACAAAACTAAATAGTAATGATAAATCTCCGTTTGTATAGCGGCAGAATATGAAACTTTTTACATCGACTTTCGTAGTTAGGTAGATAAATATGGGAGCGAAACTGAATGTACCTTAAGAATTTTCTTTGAATGCCTTCAAGTCGATTAATATAGACATTATGATTTGGATTCCAAATTTGAGAAGCATATTCAAGATGGCTGCGTACAAACGCACAGTATAGAATTTTCATTTTTTAAATCAGAAAGATCCTAAAAATAAAACCTAAAGCTTAGAAGCCTTTTTAACAACGTTGTTAATGTGCAAATCAAAAAGAAGCTTAGAGTCAAGGGTCACCCCAAGATCCTTGATAGCACTGACTCTGGCTATTGAGGTATGAAATAGCTTATAATCATGCACAATTGGGTTTGGTTTACCTGTAAATGTACATACATAACATTTAGAAACATTTAAATCTAATCTATTATTAACACAATAATTTTGAAAACGGTCTAGGTCGTCCTGTAGAACGCAAGCGTCCTCAACATTTATAATATGTCTCAAAACCTTCATATCATCAGCATATAATAAAATTTTAGAACTTTGAAAACATGCGGCGATGTCATTAATAAAAATATTAAATAACTAGCTTTTACCCGCGGCTCCGCTCGCGTTAAATTCTGCTAACCCACGTCAGTCCAGTCCAGTCCAGTCCACTGTCCCACTGTCCCACTGTCCCACTGTCCCACTGTCCCGCTGTCCCACTGTCCCGCTGTCCCACTGTCCCGCTGTCTCGCTGTTCCGCTGTCCGACTGTCCCACTTCCCCAATGTCCCACTGCCCCACTGTCCCACTGCTCCACTGTCCCTCTGCCCCACTGTCCCACTGCACCACTTCCCCACTGTCCCACTTCCCCACGGCCCCACTGCCCCACTGCCCCAACTTTCCCCCTGCCCCAACGTCCCCACTGTCACACTGCCCCAACTGCCCCACTGCCCCAACTGCCCCACTGTCCAACTGCCCCAATGTCCCACTGCCCCACTGTCTCACTGCCCCACTGTCCAACTGCCCCACTGTCTCACTGCCCCACTGTCCCACTGCCCCACAGCCCCATTGTCCCACTTCCCCACTGCTCCACTGTCCCACTGCCCCTCTGTCCCACTGCCCCACTGACCCACATCCCCACAGCCCCACCGTCCCAATGTTCCACTGCCCCACTGTCCCACTGACCCACTGCCCCGCTGCCCCACCGTCCCAACGTCACACTGCCCCAATGTCCTACTGCCCCACTGTCCCACTGCCCCACTGTCCCACTGCCCCACTGTCCCACTGCCCCACTGCCCCTCTGCCCCACTGTCTCACTATCCCACTGTCTCACTATCTCACTATATCACTATCGTCCCGTCCCATGTTCCATTTCCTGTCCCATATCCCATCCTATGTCCAGTCCCATGTCCCGTCCCACTGTCCTGTCCCATGTCCCGTCTCATGTCCCGTCCCATTTCCCGTCCCATGTTCCGTCCACTGTTCCGTCCCCTGTCCCGTCCCCTGTCCCATCCACTGTCCCGTCCCCGGTCCCGTCCCCTGTCCCGTACCCAGTCCCGTCCCCTGTCCCATCCCGTGTCCCGTCCCCTGTCCCGTCCCCAGTCCCGTCCCCAGTCCCGACTCCAGTCCCGTCCCCTGTCCCGTCCTCTGTCCCGTCCCCTCTCCCGTCCCCAGTCCCGTCCCCTGTCCCGTCCCCTGTCCCGTACCCAGTCCCATCCCCTGTCCCGTCCCCAGTCCCGTCCCCTGTCCCGTCCCCAGTACCATCCCCTGTCCCATCCCCTGTCCCGTCCCCAGTCCCATCCCCTGTCCACTCCACTCCACTCCATCGTACATTACTATCCGCTCGTGCTAATGTATAGAAGCTTCGATCTGACGGGTGAGTACGCAACCCACGAATTAATTTTTTTCTTTTTTTCTTTAAATGCATTCATTAAAATCACTTAAAATGTACCTAACCTAACCAAAACATAATTTGCAGTAAAACTGCGAAAAAAAAACGAAATGTGTGCTGGGACACATAGTAGAAGTGAAACTTCAACGGACAAGTGGAAAAACGAATCGCAACGGACAAGTGGAAAAACGAATGGCAACTGACAAATGGAAAAACGAATCACAACAAAATTTTAACTTGAAGTTTTACGGGCTGATTGTTAATGTACTTATTCAATTTGAAAACCTGCCCGTAAAACTTCAACTTAAAATTTTGTTGCGATTCGTTTTTCCACTTGTCAGTTGCCATTCGTTTTTCCACTTGTCCGTTGCGATTCGTTTTTCCACTTGTCCGTTGAAGTTTCACTTGTACTATGTGTCCCAGCACACATTTAGTTTTTTTTTATTCAATTTGTATCCAATAAGTTTTTATGACAATAGTTAACTGCAATCTTGATATATCATAATCCAAAAATTCCAAATATTACGTAGCATTATTTCAGCAAAAATGTATTGAATACTTTAATTAATAAAAAAAAAATAACATTAGGTAAAATTTTTTTATGAACAGAATGTAACATACTTTTTATTATATTTCTATATACAACCTACAACCTAATTCTTAGCTTATACTAAACCTCTTAAGGGGTCATTGTACTCATCATAATGAACAACTTTTACTATGGGAACAACCCTGAAACCGAAAAAAATATCAGCGGTTCCCTACATTTGTGTTCACATAAATCGACA